>JAQBSW010002072.1:0-112418 GCA_029291075.1 Eudiplozoon nipponicum | reverse complement strand
AAAGTGGGAGGATAGGATGTTATGGACTTCTGAAAAGCATGAGGAGAGATTGTTTGGGAGAAAGAGGTCCCTCCAGTTAACGGCGTCACAGAGTCGGCGGAACTCTTCCCAGTTGGTGAATCGCCTGAATGATTGGGTGTCTTCTCTAGGAGTAAAGGATAAGAGAGGAATGAGGAAGGATACCTGACAGTGATCAAGATTAGGGAAGATCTCCTGAGAATGAACATCAGTCACCTCTTTGTTGGAGAGGACACAGTCCAGTTGGTTGTTTCCTCGGGTAGGAAAGTGCACTAATTTGTTTAGCAATTAGTGGCGATGGGACTTCCATGATGGCGCATTTGTTTTATATTTATTTGTTTATTTATTTATGAATATATATTTATATATGTATAAAATTTATTTATTTTATCTATTATATTTATTTCAAGAATTATTTTATAAATGCAGGATTGCACAACATATTGCTTATATTGTACAAATATAGCACTAGAAGACGAAAGCATTTCATATCCAAAATCGACATCTGTACTTCTTTTGCAGCTTCATAGAACCAATCAGCATTTTACGCTATAAACCCACTACTATTTGAATCACAGTCAAACAGTTAAACTCAATTGTCATAGCACCTTAAAGTTACGTGCTACTTTATGATTTATACCGATTGCGTTTTACTGGACGTCGCCCTACGTGGTCTCGTGGTAGTTTCCCTTTAAACATTAATTTCCATCTATCCAGTCTCCTGATGTTTCTCGTATAATATCTATCTACTAATCTATTTATATACCTTGAAGAACTCAGAACTAATTGCACCAATTTATTTCGTTACCATTTTTTTATAAAAATAAAGCAAATTTCTAGCACTTGATAACTAGGCGTAACATTCATATGTTAATAAATTGATCAGAGTAAATATTCCAGGTTGAATATTTCATCAATGATATCTGTGTGTACTATCTGTTTAAACATATTCTTCTTTATTCTGAAAGCCAATGTTTGCATTCGCTTGCGTGTGTAAAATTCCTACTGTACTGTGTAGATGTGTTTTACTTATAAAGATCCTGTCACCAGACATACTGATGAAAATATGTCTTACTTTTGAAATAAATATGCATTTCATGATTAAAGAAGTGAATGCCTAAGCTAACTGAGTATTTATCAGATGTTGTTAATTACTTTAACTGAGGTGCTACACTTATGATCATCGCAGTTTAGTGATACTTCATTTAATAATAAACGTATTTAATGTATCGATTAAACTTTAGGTCAATAACTCTCCTTTAAGTGTTTTATTGCACAACACCTAATATTGCCAGTTTGTTTGTATAAACGATATATTGGTTTTTATTGCATGTCATGTGATATGCATATCGTTGCATAGCAACGAGATTGTTTTTGCCGTCATTATTAATCCGCATGCATTCTTTTATTTAAAAGCATTGCAAGGAAATAAACGATAGTAGACAAGAAGACAAATGAAATGTCAAAATTTTTATTCAATGCAACACGATTTCAATCACTGTTAAATCTGATGTTCTATTGCGTTTCTAACATACACGGCTGAGTTTGAACTATTCTTGGAAGCTCCTGTGTGCAAACATCACGATATTGGCGTCATAAGAGATATTATTTATTTATAAGTAATAATCCATAAAATAAGTTTATTTCACTATTTATAGTTTCATTATTTTTCATTAGTTTAATTATTCGCGTTTGCACATTTTTTCGAAATTAAAATTGACATCGGCTTAAAAATAACTGTAAAGCGGAATTTCTGTTGAAATAATGTCTGCCCTAGATAAGACCCTTTGTTCATTAATAGTCTTAAAGGTGGCTATTGCCACATCTTCCCCCCCCTCAGGAATCGGCTTTCGCACTCTGCTTAAACGATCCAGTGCCACAGCTCGTGGTCCATCGGGCAGGCTAACAAAAACAGTATTGTGCTCTGCGTCCACCCTCTCCACGCGATACGGCCCATCATTGACAGCCTGCAGTGCCATGGGCTCGACCTTCGCTGCCATGACATAGTCGCCGACCTTTAGGCGAGTGCGTGTCGGTTGCCTTGCATAGCCTTGTCGCTGTGTGGCGCCTACATATTGAGTTAACTGTTTTATTCGTTCCTGAATATCCGCTATGGTGCAGCGCTCATGTGATCCTTGGATTACAGGTTCACCTGGCAGTCTTATGTGTCCTCCATAGACCATGGTCGTTGGAGCGAATCCTGTAGCTGTTGAGACTGTAAAGCGCATGGCCCGCTCGACCAAATGTAATATGTCTCTCCACGTTCCCGGGCTCTCGTTGCACCAACATCGCAGTACCTCTTTCATCGTCCTATGTTCACGCTCAGCTGTCGCATTGGTTTGCGGGTGATAAGTGGCTGTGCGGGAATGCTTTATGTCAAGGTCTTTGCACCACTGATTAAATTCTTTCGACTCAAACTGTGCGCCTTAATCGGTAACAATAACTTGTGGTGCACCGAATCGACTGAGCCATCGCTCTTCTAAGCACGTTATAATCTTTTCTGTTGTGATCTTCAGTGGTACAAACTCGACCCATCGGGTAAACTTATCGACCATGGAAAACACATAGGACACCCCGCCGCGAGCTACCGGCAGTGGACCTACCAGGTCGATATGCAGAAACTCGTTCCGTGCAGTGGCATTGAAAGCAACCGGAGTGACTTTTTCTCGTTTTTGTGGTTTACAACGTTGGCATGTAGTGCACTGTTGACAATAGCTACGAATTTCTTTGGACATGCCAGGCCAATACAATCGTGACTGCAATGTCTCAATGAGCCGCCCAGCGCCGGGATGTCCTAACGTTTCATGCCAAAAGGCCATTAATTCTGTTCTTATAGATTCTGGCACAAACCATTGCACTGTTTGTTCTTCTTTCCGCACCAACAGGCCGTTCTGTTGACTCAACGTTTTATATGGTGCAGACACCACTGTGCCGTTTTTTAATTGATTGACTATTTCCTGACATTTAGCATCTCTTCCCTGTTCTTCAGAGACTTTTATAAGCGGCGAAACCCGCACAGCGGAAATTCTGCTGAGCGCATCGGTTGCCGCATTCTCAATTCCTGCTCTATGATGAATTGATATATCGTACTCTTCTAGTTCTTCAATGGCTCGATGTACACGTTTCTTCTCCATACATAGTGATCTCCAATGCACTAGCGCTTTGTGGTCGGTAAAGACGTCCACGTGTCCCCCGATGACAAAATATCTAAACTTCCGCAGCGCCCATTGTACGGCAAGTAATTCTTTTTCTGTGACTGTATAGTTCTGTTCCGCCTTAGTGAGTGTGCGACTTATATATTGCGCAGGACGTCCGTCAGCTTGTAACACCGCTCCTATACCAATATCTGACGCGTCTGTAACAATTGACATATTACCTACTGGGAAAGTCAAAATAGTTGCATCTATTAATTTCTGCTTACATAGCACAAACGCTTGTTGAGCCTCCTCCGTCCAACGAAATGGTATCTTGGCACTAGTTAACTGAGATAAGGGCTGTTGCGTAACCGCCATCTCTGTGAGGTATGGTCTATAGAAATTCACCATACCAATAAACCGGCGCAATTGTTTTCTAGTAGTAGGCACCGGATAATCCCTGATAGGTTGTACATTCGAATCTAACGGCATGCATCCGTCCGCTGAGACTAAGTGCCCCAAGAACCGCACTTCTTGACCTATCTGTACCTTTTCTGGATTAAAATGTAATCGCCATTCTACAGCTTTGGCTAACATCTTCTGCAGCCTCACACGTAATTCGTGTTCAGTAGTGGCCCATATAATAACATCGTCTACGTAAGCTGTTCTACAAATTAAGTCAGACACGAACGAGTCCATCATTCTTTGGAACACTTTCGGTGCATTTTTAAGGCCAAATGGTACCCGGGTGAATTGGAAATGACCTTGGGGTACTTGTACCGCTAACTTCCATCGGTCTTCGGGCCGCACACCTATTTGCCAAAATCCCTGTTTAAGATCAAGCACGGCAAACCATTTGCCTCCAGCTAGCTGTAAGAACAGATCACGCAGAGCCGGCATGGGATACGGGTCCGGTTTAGTTACTGAGTTCAATTGCCTAAAATCAGCCGCTGGTCGGAGCGAACCATCGGAGCACGAAAAACAGATGTTGACGGTTCAAGAACGCCGGCTTCTATCATTTCTTGGGTTGCTCGAATCGCTGCTGCTAATTTCTTTGGAGGAGCACCATTTACTTTTGGTGGTTCGTAACCGTCATTTAGTTCTAGCCATAGCTTAAACTGGTCGACCGTCGGCCTTGGACGCTCGCTACAATCAGGCAGTTGGAATATAATGTTATATTGGGTTTGAAGATTCTTCCACCACCCAGGCAGACAACTGGTCTCCTGCATCTTAGGGGTACATATAGACTTTATTGAACTTATTCCCTCAGGCCGCGATAGGCATACACGTTTGTTTTGACAGTCTATCGTCTTAACCTGTTTTCTAATGAAATCAAGTCCCAATAAGGGCGTTTGCGTATTCGAAACAACAAAAGACATATGATAAACATTTTCATTTATTAACAACTTCGTGTCCCACACGCCCACAGCCACCATCGATGCGCCCGACGCCTGACATAAACTTGCTTTCGTAGGTTTTACATTGTTCAATGGCCAAGCCAATGGTAGTACCGACACATCAGCTCCAGTATCCAATTGCATTATTACTGGCTGTCCGTTGAAGAGTTCTAAAAATTTAACTCTAATGAAAATTCTTACATTTGGCAATGTTTCCCACACTTCCTTTTCTTCAAAGGCCATCTGGTTCGGACCACTTTTGTGTTTGTTCTGCTGGTCTTCATTCGATCTACCCGTCGGAGCCACCAAAGGATTAATATTTGTGCCCTGCTCTCTCCCACCTTTATTTGTGAGATTGTGCACCCTGTTACCCCACTGCACTGGCCGTTCTCGAGGAGCAGTACATGGGTTTTGCTGACGCTTATAAGCCGTATTCGTCGGAGCTGGTGTCCTTATATACTGACTTTGCTTCCAGGCCACTGGCTGTTGCCTTCTGTCGCGGAACTGCTTATTATGCCGCGAAGAATTCCAATACGGTATGTCGCTCCTCTCAGATGTCGTAACTAGACCCATGCGTGGAGATGCAGCTGCCACTTTGTTTGTCATTATGGCCGAACTTTGAAGAGCCTGAAGTCTCTCTTCAAGGCCTCCCTGGGCGCTGGATATTTCACCGTATCTGGTATGATCCAGCAGCATGAACATGATGGCCTCATGTGGTTGCAAGCCGGGTAAAGACTCGGTAAGCTTCGAGAACCACCGCGTGATACGTGCCATGGTATCCATGGGCATCTCACCCATTAATGGTTTCAGGCTGTATAATTCTAAGAACACTTCCTGAAGCCTAGCCCGGAAATGATCCAACACGCGTCTTTTGTATTCTTCATACGTGAGGTCAACCGGCAATTCTAATTGGACTGCTACTGTCCGGTCCACTAATTCCTGGACAGCTACACGCACAATAGGTGCTTCCAATGTAAATTCTTGGGCTCGAACTGATGCTTCAAATTTTTCAAACCACAACTGTGGCCTTTCCACATCTAGTGGTGCCAACATCGGCTTAAACTCTGATGACGGTCTGAAATAACTCGTCGATTCGGCTGAAAACGCCGGCATATTTCCTCCTGATTCCTCTTCGGCGCGGTCGCCATTGTTTTGTCCACCTATGTTGGATGGTCCACGTATATGTATGTCTTCCGTGTTTATTATTAGCGTATCGTCTAGACGAGCCTTAATTATGCCTAATTCTGCAGTTAAATTATTCATTTGAGATATAGCTATAAAGTCTGTAGAGGAAGATATTTCCTCCGACACAATTAAAGTAACAATTATTGATAAATTTAAACCATTGTGGCTGATTGAAACGCATATTATTTAAAAAGAAATTGTGCGTTTATTTTATAGAACATTTTTTGTTAAAATACTTGACAGTATATATACTTTTGAATTGTGTGTAATTTCAGTTTTGGTAATCTGTACGTGACTGGTCTGACTATCCTCAGCAAGCTGCATTTGTTTCTTTTTTTTCTTTTCGGTGTAAACAATATACACTTGCTATCATTTTGTGATTTGAGTCGTACATATTGGGGACGTTTTGGAACAGGTAATTTAATAATTCTCTTTTTCGCGTCTTATTTCTTTCCAGATTATTTTATCGGGTGGACTGCTACGTAAGAAGTACACAGTCCGTTGCCTAACACGGAGTCACCAAATTAATATTTATGTTCGATTAACATGGAAGCTAATCTTGTGTTTTAGGATCCAAGCAAGTTAGCTCAATATATTGCGGGGATGAACTTAATAGATGTGAACGAGAATTCTTGCTTATCAGACTCAAATGGGTATATTAAGCCTGAAGACGACTTAGCATCTATGGGGTTCATATTTACTAATAGGTATGGAGCCTCTACGAAATATGGCGACCGCGTCAGTCCAAAAATATTCAGTCTACCACTGTATAAATCCGAAAAACACTCAAGTTGGGTCGGGGATGCCCAAATGATATTCCAAGCTTACCAGATTATAAACTCTATGAAGAAATTTGCTGCAGCATGGATGGCATTGCCAGAGAATTTAAGAAGCACATTGGAAAACTTTAGAAACAGAAGTGTGAAAGAAGAACCGTATAATGCATTTGATTTGCTAATGGCCGAAATTCAGAGATATCAACCTGGAAGGTTGGTACAAATGTGCAAATTATTACGACTAGAAAAATGGGGCGTCAACTACCATCGGAGTTTTAGGAACGCCTTTGTACGAAAGCTTCCGTGTTGAATATATCTAGGGATGTGGCGAATTCTATTTTTAGAATTGAGCTACCATCTAGGCTTAGAGCCACTTTAGAAGTATTTGAAACAATGAATGTTTATAGGCCAAGTAAACACAGAGGGCTAGACGGAGTGTATAAACAGAAGGAACCACAGGTTCATGCTGTAACAGGCAGATTTTGTTATGGTGCAGCCAGGCAGGGTAGATACCGAAATCAACCTGACGCTACAATAAAGTGTGCGTTACTTATGTAGAGAAGTTGCAGGTATACATCGAAAAATGAATGATATGGCGAGAGCTTTTTCACAACTTTAGTGTCAGGATAGAAATACTAGGTGTTGAGGGAGTCACTTGCGTTAACGCTTTGATGGGCCGCGCGGATGGCGTAAGTGACATTGTGAAAATGGAGTATTTTAAACCGAAAAGTAGAGAAGAGAAACAAATGCAGCTTGCTATGGAAAGTCAGGCCAGTCAGGTACTGATTACCAAAACTGGAATTACGCACAATTCAAAAGTATATATACTGTCAAATATTTAAACAATAAATTTTCTAGAAAATAAACGAACAATTTCTTTTTATATAATATCCGTTGCAATCAGCCACGGTTGTTCAAATTTATCAAAAATTGTCACTTTAATTTTGTCGGAGGAAATATTTTCCTCTACAACGTAATTGGTCTATGCAAGAGCCGCTTCTCATCGGTCCAGCGTTTTAAATCGGAGTATTTTTTACAAAATGTCGGCGAATTAATTTGAGCATTACACAGCCGCATTACAGATGAAGAACGTTATATTTTGTTTAACATGACAAAATTTAAGCCACTGTTACGAAATAACGAATCTAATTTGTTTCGCTTTATTTTAAATAATAATATTTTTTACTGTTCAATTTTGTATTAGTTTTCGCATATATACATACATATTTGTGTTTCTGTGGTAAATTTATTTATAATATATGCCAATAAAATGTGAATTGAATTTGAGTAAGCCTTTATTTTTATATGGTTTAAGAATTGAAATTGTATTTTAGTAATAAACAGCTTATGATAATAATATTGGTAATGATTATTATCTGCAGCAAAGGCCATCTGGTGTGACAATCACTAAGATCAAGGTACAAAGCAATAGAAGGATTATGCAGAAGTAAGTGAACCTATAAATAGCAGTAATAGTAGCCCTTGCAAAACGCTCCGGCTTGAAGTAAATGCCATACGACGTTACAAAGTCAGAAAGGTACCAAGATGGCTGAGATTAGTACTGTTGGGGACACTTAGGAGGGCCGGTATTGCGTTCTCCGCTAAATACAGCGAAAGTTAATTAGTGTAGCAGTGTCTAGAAATACTCCTAGACACTTGAGACCAGCTCTGATTAACTGGCTGTTGTTCCTTCTGTTGTGGCCTTGACATTAGTGGCGGGAGTCTGTGTGAAGGCTGAGCAATGTCTCGTTGAAGATCTGTGGTAACTGGCACACGTGAAGGTCCAATATGTAGATGTTGCTCTGTCTCACTAGTTGTGCAGCATGAAGATTGGCGTAACTGAAATTGTCACTGTGTTTGAAGCAAGTCCAAAAATCAGCATTGGTGAAAAACCAATATGACAGGAGACAGCAGGCACACGTGGCGCACAGCAGAATGCAAACGTGATAACTGACTGGCATGCTTAAATATTTCGCACGCCATTGGTTAAAGGCAAATTTCGCTTGTTTAAATTGGTGCCGCGTAAATTGTATTTGAATTTCATTTAGGCAATGTGTCGGCGAATTATTCTTGAGCCATTACACCACTTTCCTCTCTGAAAAGAAGAAAAACATTCCTCTTGACGAGGCTTGATAAGAAATTCATGGTAGAGTTCGAACCAAGTTAAGCAACTGGTTATTATTCTGCCCATAGCTTTAACAAATGTACCGTAAATGCTGGACTGAAATATGCTAGAACAATGATATGATGTCAAATAACCACTAGGAATTACTACAAAAATTATTAGCTGTAGTGGCCGGTCATACCGAATGAGGAAAATAAAAGCAGTGTAAGGTTTGGGAGCGCAGCGTGAGTATTGCAAGGTAGAATAGAATAGAATAGAATATCTTTATTTGGATTCAAACCACACATTTTCCATCAAATAATAAAATTAGAAAATATACAATATAAAAAGATATCACATCACATATATATGTGCAATTAGTTGTACTGTACAATTTATCAGCATCAGAAAGTTCAGCTGTAAAGAGTGATAGATTCTTCATCAAAATTAGAAAAATTTAAGGTATAATTCGAGTATAACAGTTTGTAAGAAAAAAGGTAACCATGACTAATAATTGATTGTATGCATTGTTGATTAACAAGATGATATAATGCATAACATTTCAGTTTTAATAATACAAAATTTGAAGATAGAACCTCGAGAAATTATGTTGCTGAAAAACAATTAATCCTGTCTTTTATTTAACCATGAGAAAGTATTATCATAATCAAAATTAAAAATATCAGCAGGATTGAACACTTTTTCTAGTTCGGTAGATAAAAATTTAAAAGACATTTTAGTTGGAGGCGTTTCTCTAAGCCCCTTTGGCAATTGATTGTAAATTTTGTAAATTTTTGAAAAAGAGAGTAGCTTGCTCGCAACATTCCCACCATTGGTGGGTTGACTTGAATAGAATAGAATAGAAAATCTTTATTTGGATTCAAACCTTACATGTTCCATCAAATAATAAAATAGAAAATGTACAATATAAAAACATATCACATCACATAAATATGTGCAATTAGTTGTACTGTACAATTTATCAGCATCAGAAAGTTCGGTTATAAAGAGTGATAGATTCATCATCAAAAATAGAAAAATTTAATGTATTATTCAAGTGTAACATTATGCAAAAAAGGGAACCATGACTAATAATTGATTGTATGTATTGTTGTTTAACATGATATGTAATGCATAACCTTTCAGTTTTAAAATTACAAAACTTGAAGATAGAATCTCGAGAAGTTATGCTGCTGAAAAACAATTAATTCTGTCTTTTATTTAACCACGAGAAAGTATTATCATAATCAAAATTAAAAATATCAGCAGGATTGAACACTTTTTATAGTTCGGTAGATAAAAATTTAAGAGACATTTTAGATGGAGGCGTTTCTCTAAGCCCCTTTGGCAACTGATTGTAAATTTTGAAAATTTTTGAAAAAGAGAATAGCTTGCTCGCAACATGCCAGGTTTAAGATGAAACCTGGGCAGGCTGTATTGCCGTCAATGTGTTTGAATACGACCAAAGAAGCTAGTGTGTGCTCGACATTGTGGTCATGACATTCGTAGAGTGGTCACTGTGCAACTGATGAATTTGAGATATGCATTCAAAGTGGCCTGTACCATGATATGAAGCTGATAACTACTTAGTGATGCTATACAAAGGTGTTAGATTTAAGTAACTGGTCATACCAAAATAGGCAGTGTGAGCTCAGGTTTGAGCCATACGTTACATTGTAAATATATATATATATATATATATATATATATATATATATATATATATATATATATATATATATATATATGAAAATCAAAAGGTAACGACAAAATTTTACCAAAAAAAATGAATCATGTGGGAATACTAGGTCACGCTGCGGTAATAGAAGTAGGTGTGGTGGCATAAAGTTTAAAATTTGATATGTGAAATAACGAAAAATTAATGTTAAAAATATTGTTAGTTACACGATATGCACAGCAAGCTATAGTTAGGTTGAGCTTTTTGCATAATGATAATGAAGTATTTATATATAATTGTTAAGGGGTGTAATACCGGCACCTACTGATGAGTCGCCAGTAAGCACGAAACTAATGTGCATTAGATTATACTTCCGTTCATGCTGTCTTTGGTTTATCCTTCTGGTCACAACTAAACTAATTTGTTACTAGGTTTGCAACACCTAATACATACTTGCATATATATAAGTTATCCTCAACAAACAGTATTTAACAGGCAGTTATCACGTTTGCCTTCTGCTGTGCGCTACGTGCGCGTGCTGTCTCCTGTCATACTGGCTTTTCAACTACGATGACTTCTGGACTTGATTCACACAGTGTCAATTTCAGTCACGCCAAAGTTGTTGCTGCACAACTAGTGAGATGGAGAAACATCTAAATATTGGACATTCACGTGTGCCAGTTACAACGGTGTTGACGCAGATCTTCAACGAGACATTACTCAGCTTTCACATATTCTTCCGCCACTGATGTCAAAGTAAAAACAGAAGGAACAGTTAGTTAACCAGATGTGGTCTCAAGTGTCTAGGAGTATTTCTAGACACTGCTACACTAACTAACTTTCTTGGC
Organism: Eudiplozoon nipponicum; assembly: GCA_029291075.1. Classification (NCBI taxonomy): domain Eukaryota; kingdom Metazoa; phylum Platyhelminthes; class Monogenea; order Mazocraeidea; family Diplozoidae; genus Eudiplozoon; species Eudiplozoon nipponicum. The sequence continues at coordinate 101,278 of JAQBSW010002072.1, read as the reverse complement.
ATTTTCCGGAGAACGCACACCGGTTCTAATAAGGCCCCCCCAGCAGTATTAATCTCAGCCATATTTGCACCTAAGTGACTTTGTGACGTCTACGACATTTACTTTACGGCATTTTTACAATACTGTTAAGTATTTTAACGAAGAATGTTCAAGAAAATAAACGAATAGTTTCTTTTTAAATAATATTCATTTTAATCAGCCACTGTGGTTTAAATTTATCAATAATTGACATTTCAATTTTGTCGGAGGAATGTTGAGGCCCCTAACCTATTCGAGTCTGAGAGCCCCATAGATGCCAGATCGCTTGAAGTCCTAAAATTCACAGTAGAGCCTGATATGCTTATATTTCCATTTACATCTCCTAGGTTCAAGTCCGCACTAACCTGCTTGTGTCCTCAAATTTAATATCGGTGTCCATGTCTAAATGGTATAACAATTAAATCGACACTTAATGTTAGGCAATCGGAATGCGAAAGTAGGAACATGTTAACTCCGGAACAAATAATCTGGAAAGAGATATACGTGAATAACAGAATGAATAAATTACCTGTTCCGGGACGATTCTTTCCTGTGTATTTTAATATCAGAACAAATGTCAATTATAATAGAAATGTATTTGACGAGATGTATTAGTGTTAATAAAGAAAATTGCAAAAATGCAGCAGACCAAAATATATAAGACCAGTCAACTGAAAATGGCGTGCAATTCAAAGTCAAGTATTTAAACAAAGAATGTTCTGGAAAATAAAAAGAAAAAAATTCTTCTGAAATAAAATTCGTTACAATCAGCCATGGTGGTTTAAATTTATCAGTCAATGTTATTTTACATAAGGCGGAGTATTTAACTTCCTCCACAAGAAGTATCTTACTCTACAACGTAATTGGTCTATGCAAACGTCGGTTCTCATGAGTCCAGCGTATTAAATTTGGAGTATTCTTCACAAAAGGTCGGCAAATTAATTTGAGCATTATACAGCCGCATTATTGATGAAGAACTTAATATTTTGTTTAACTCGATAAAATTTTAGCCATTGTTACGAAATCAGGAATCTAATTTGTTTTGTATTATTTTAAATAATAATATTTTACGTTTCGTTACTTTTCAATTTTGTATTAGTTTTTGCATATATTCAAACATATTTTTGTTTCTGTGGTAAATTTATTTATAATATATGCCAATAAAATGTGAAATGAATTTGAGTAAGCCTTTATTTTTATATGTTTTAAGGTGTGAAATTGTATTTAGTAATAAGCAGCTTATTATAATAATATTGGTAATGATTATTATCTGCAGCAAAGGCTACCTGGTGTGACAATTAATAAGATCAAGGTACAAAATAATAGAACGATTTTGCAGAAGTAAGTGAACCATTAACTAACTGTAATAGTAGTACTGAGGATTGTGCAACATGAATAAAAATGTCACTTGCTGGTTGTAGCAGATCCCGGCATACTTACCAAAACAAATATATCAATGAATAGGGTAATATCGACTATAATGGATTCTTGAAAAATGACGGAATCTTGATTCTCAGTAGAATTCAGACCTTCTTTTTGTAGCACGTGCGCCAATATTTTTTGTAGAATTCCATTTAATGAACTCCGGGACAGTTCTTTTATAGTCCAATTAGGTTCCGCTGTAGCTGAAACATATTAAAGTGCCATTAGAATTTAATAGAATTACCAACATGCCTTGATGAGCGAATGACACTGGGAGAATTCTAAATAATTTGCGACCGTCACTATCGCCGCTTGAAGAGCCATGGGTATTCTTTATAACGACCATGTGCATTATGGATGTGAAAGGAACAGGTTACGATTCCAGTCTATTTTGTCACGGAAGTATCTATTAAAGAAAAATGTATCAACCTATTTCAATTCATCATATAGTAGTTCTCTTACCTCCGCGGTACTATTTTGATAACGCTTTTAGCTTCGTAAAAAGGTATACTTTACTAAATATGTTTGGGTTATGGTTGGATTGAATTGATGACTTATAAATACTCTTGGTATGTAGTTGGCGAGTATGAGAGAAGTTCGAGAACGCAAGGCTCACGACCAACTTGTGTACAATGGAGATTAATCTTATATGGCGAATAAGCCACAAGAATAGTAGATTAGAAAGTAGGAGGCCCTCTCGATAGTCCAGACCAAGATTTAAGACTCCTTTCAGAAAGTTAGGTAATCTGTTCTGGAGCAAAAATGTTATCGTAAGGAGGCAGTAAAACTAACAGGCGTAGAGTATGGGAATCAGACCATGGGCTTTGAATAGATTAAGTCTAAAGATGGGATTCTGTGCTTTAACAAATATTAGAAGAGCCCATTTCAAGATCTTTGATGAAAAATGATTAAAATGTAATGAGAAATCTAGTGAGTTATAGAATGCGATAACTATGTTATTACATAATTCACGGTTTCTATATCAAGGGAGATGTTGGTAGGCGTCAAAGTATTAATAGGACCAGGGCCAAGTTTCATTAGGCGAAATTTATGCGAGTTAAGATTGTTGGCAATTTTCTAATATGAGCCTGCAATACGAATAGCAACTGAGCGACCATAATGAGTTGGGGCTGGCAGGGCAGCTATAAAGTAATGTTACTAGATTAAAAAGTATAGAGCGGAGTCCTGATCCTTACGGAACACCAGATCTCACGGCGCTGGACGTTGATCATTTCTTCGATGGATGGATTACAATCAAGTTGACTTGTCTTGAATTTGGGTACCACATTTGCCACAAGTTGTTTGCTGTACGTATGATGTCATCTCTGAAGATGGGACTGGAAATAAGGTCCCGAAAATTTGGAAAAGGGTGGAATATCTTGTTCAAACGTAATTTTCAGACACGAAGTTGATTGAGGGCCTCAAATTGACGGGAAAAATGAGAACCCATCAATCAAGGCCAAAAATCGGAGCACCTAGAAATGTTCAGGATTCAAGATTTTACCGAATTACGAGTGCTATCAATTGTCCCACACAAGAAAAATGTGGTCAAATCCACAACATGAAGGACAACACTGAGCATCAAAACTCAACATTTAATCATGTTTGCAGAGGTCACGTATGAGGAAGTGCAAAAACTGTTTGTGAATTGAGCCATTTGCCGTTGGAGTTTGGAGAGGCTCCTTGCCAGTCGCTAGTTTATTGTGTTATGACTGAGGTGTCAACTGGCAATCGCAACTCAAGATTCATATCAATTTACATAAGAAATTACGAAATTCAAGAGACAAACAGGCGTAACAGAGAAGAACGATATAAGAAAGGCACAATGTGTATTAAGGAAAACACAATGTAGGTATTTATAAACAATGTAGTAAAGGAAGTTCCTTAGATTGATACGAAGATTGAATTCCAACAAAGCAATGCGAACATACAAATGTGAAAAAAGCTAAAGAAAAGAAAACAACCAGGTCGTCGAATGAGACTTTTAAAATTCAATGATGCAGAATCTCTCCGGCTGTTGCACTACACCTTATAAAGTTATGCAATTATGGTCGGGTGGAGCAAAAAGTATAGATTAATGTTTGTTGACTGATGAAAAGATTTAAATGATAATTATCTATTTTAGTTAAGTGATTTTATTGATAAGTTATGGCTAGTCATTTACTCGAACGATCCTATTTTTGATTTTTATCTTTATATTTTCCATTCTCAGGCTACATGACCCGGTTGCCAGATAAAAACATTTAATCAATAATAATAATTTCGTAAAACACCTAGACATTGTTCGTGATATTTCTTTCTCTTAATCCGGCGCTAGTGCTAGTCGAATATTATCCATTATCCTCCGCGCTATTCGCTTAAAAAGGCCTGTTAATAATCATTTTAAATTCTAATGATGTTTTCTTCTATTTCAACTTAAGCAGATCCTCATCAGTCTGCGAAGAAAATAAGGTCTTCTGTCTGCTGCCTCGTTTATTTAACAATTGGAATGTTACACAAATGGTGCACGCATGCTGCAATGGTCTGAACTTCTGAATTAAATTGAGAATCGAAATTCCGCCGTTTTTAGTGAATCCAATCTATTCGATTTTTTAGTCATAAATATCCTCCGTATGGGTATCTACAGTGGCTTTGGTACAACCGGCAAGCGGTGCTTTTTTGCATTTTGTGCAAGTCCCAATGATACCTTTACTGATTAAATATTGCTAGTTACTTTTTCACTAACTTTTAAATAGTCCTACTTTTTTATTTGTACCTTGATCTATTTAATTGTCAGGTCAGTTTGCCGTTGTTTCCAAATAATATAATATTATTAAGGTTAGAAATCCAATTAATAGATCATATATAAACAGCTTCTTCTGTCTCCGGTGAAATATTAATGCAAGCTCTGTCTTGCTGCACTATTATACCTGTAAACTTATGAAAGTTAATTAGTAACGAAGGATTTGATTTAATATAGGTGTTATGGCGTTTTAAACAACACAGACTGACGTTAACGGGATCATTACAAGTCCAAAATTAAGCGAACTAAACTACAAAGTAAGATAAAAAGTTTCTTGCCCAAATTTTATGTACTCAAGATTTAAAAACTGTAATTTTTTACGGCGTTTCGCAATAAACTGCCCATCTAGAGTAATTTCTTGTAAAATGACGAAATCAGTTATGGGTGCATGCGAAAAATTGAGAGAAATTAAGCGTATCATGCTCATACACCTAATAAGAAAATGTTAACTAAGTAGGCATACTGAAAGCCTATATGCAAAAAGGATTGTTGATATTTAACTACAATAAATAAATCTTATAAAAGATGCTATCGTAAATGAATTTCATTTCAAGAGCACTAAAATTACTTTTGTCTTTCTATAGATTGGGACTCTGATCGAATGGATGATATCGACGAGCGAGAGGAAGAGAAGGATGTTCTTCTATCTATTTACGAGCATGATCGATTTACAATAACAAAAGACTATGTTATTCAATATAAAGTGAGTAACTCATTATGCATTTCAAGTTAGGTGACGAAGGGTCACTCAAGTCTTTAGTATTGCAAATAACTTGGCCAAAAGAATACCCACACGTCATACCTGATATATCGCTAGACTCGTTTTATAATGGCCATATATCACAGTCTTTAAAGGAAAAGATTATATGTGATTTAAAGTTGGTCGCTAGTAATCTGTTAGGAGCACCGCAAACATTCACTTTGATAGAAAACTTAAGAGAAAATTTAGAAGAATATTTTGTCGAACTGGATAAATCAAAAGCAGAGACCAATCAGCCGACTTTAACCGTGCAGGTATTTGAACTGTTTTCTACTTAAGGCGATGACTTCTGAGAAAGCACCTAAAAAGGTTCAGCTGACAAAAGGCCAAAAAAGACGTTATTTTGACAAACTTGGTAGTGATGGCAAAATGGAACGTGGTTGGAACTGGGTGAATGTTGTTCATCATTTGCACCAAATAGCTGACAATTAGATGCCTTGTTTTGTATTATAATGTATAAATATTTGTTTTTAATATAATTATATATTAATATGCGTTACTTGAACGTTATACATCGTTTCAGTGCATGTTGACGCTTCTACAACTTAGTTAAAGTTTTAAAAAAACAATCGGGATATTCGTTTCCCTTAATATCGGAGCAGACTGACTTTTCTTAACAGAAAAAATCGGTGGTGCATTGTCGTCTGGTGTTTCTATGGAGGAGCGTCAGTTATTAAGCCATTTCGTCTGAGGCTCTATCCGCAATGGGCTGAAGGTATTTTACGTGGTCTTAGTTGATTCTATATAACAATTTAGAATAGAATAGAATATCTTTATTTGGATTCAAACCACACATGTTTCATCAAATAATAATATTGGAAAATGTACAATATAAAAAAATATCACATCACATAAATATGTGAAATTAGTCTCATGTAGATAAGTAAATCTCAATAGTTGTACTGTACAATATATCAACATCAGAAAGTTCGGCTGTAAAGAGTGATAGATTCATCATCAAAAATAGGAAAAATTAAGGTATATTTCGAGTGTAACATTATGCAAAAAAATGAGAACCATGAATAGCAATTTATTGTATGTATTGTTGACTAACATGATGATATAATGCATAACATTTAAATTTTAATAATACAAAACTTGGAGATAAAATCTCAAGAAGTTATGTTGCTGATAACAATTATCCTTGTCTTTTATTCAACCATGAGAAAGTATTATCATAATCAAAATTAAAAATATCAGCAGGATTGTAGACTTTTTCTAGTTCGGTAGATAAAATTTAAAAGACATCTTAGATGGAGGCGTTTCTCTAAGCCCCTTTGGCAATTGATTAAAAAATTTTGTAGATTTTCGAAAAAGAGAATAACTTGCTTGCAACATTCCCCACCAAAGGAGGAGATATTGCCAAATGTCCAGATCTAGTTCCAACTTCATGACTCTTTCTTATTGGATTCATATAGGCACCAGTCCACTGGTTCAAATGGAAAACTTTTATGCAATAGCACATCCTCCGAAACCATAAAGTTTGCAGTGATACAAACTGTAATCTAGTGGCGTATATAGTGCAGGAGATAGGACTAATTTGTTTTACAACTTTTCTTTGTACAGCTTCTATCTTATTGGACAAACCCTTTTTTAATGGATTCCAAGTAGCGACAGCATATTTTAGTATCGGTCTAATCCATGATGCTGTTACAAATCCTGTAGGAGCAACATAATTTACTTGAATTCTTCGCGGCATAATCAGCAAGTCCGTGACAGACGGCGACAGCCAGTGGCTTGGAAATAAGGTCAATTTATAAAGACACCAGCTTCGATGAATTTATCGTCCATGGGACAGAAATATCAGTATAGTACTACTAGAGAACGGGTAATTCAATGAGGAAATAGGGTCCTCCATCTCACCAATAGGGATAGTCGAGATCTTTCGAAAAATCTAAATCCTTTGGAGACTCAGATAGGTAGATCGAGAGAAAACCAACAGAGCAGCCTAAAAAAGTATTGAAAATCAGGTGGCTTGCGAAGACAAAGATGTTTGGGAAACGTTAACACACGTAAGGATTTTTTTAAAGTTAAAATTTTATAACTCCTCAACAGACAGCCAGTAAAAATACAATTGGATAATGGATCTGATGTGTCGGTATTACCAATGATTTGGCCGTGAAACTACGTGAAACCTAAGACAGAAAATTTTGTCAGGCATCAGTCGCATCGATGATGGTGGAGGGTGAATGAGACACTAAATTATTAATTAATGAAAACATCTATTATATGTCTTTTGTTGGGGCGACTACCTAAATGTTCTTATTGGGACTTGATTTCATTAGAAAATGGGTTAAGACGATAGATTGTAAAAATATTCGTATATGTTTCTCGACACCGGATAGCATAAATTCCATAAAGACGATATTTACCCCTCAGTTGTAGGATGAGACCAGTTGTCTCTCCGTGTGGTAGAAATAGTTTTGAAACCAATAAAACATTATATTCCAACTTCCTGATTGTAGTGAATGTCATGGGCCGAGGGCCGAAAGCATTATAATGTGGCTAGAATTAAATGAAATTTACGACCCACCACAATTATATGTCCTTCCTACAAAGAAATTAGCAACGGAGACACGTGCAACACCAGAGATGCTAGAGGCCGGCGTTCTTGAACCATCATCATCCATTATTCGAGCTACCATGTTTTACGTTACGAAAAAGGATGGTTTGCTCCGACCAGCGGCTGATTTCGGCAATTAAACTCTGTGATAAAATCTGACCCGTATACCAAGGCGACTCTGCGTGATCTGTTCCTACAGCTGGCGGGAGGGAAATGGTTTCCCGTGCTTGACTTTTAACAGGAATTTTGGCAAATTAGCATTTGATCCGAAGACTGATGGAAGTTGGCGGTGCAGGAACTCGAAGTTCATTCCAAATTCACTCCAATACCATTTACTCTCTTAAGAACGCAAAGAAAGTGTCCCTAATAATGATGGATTATTTTGTGTCCTACTTGACATATACAACAGTTTACGTTGACGATGTAGTTATATGGACCACTACTGAACACAATTACGTATTACCTGCAGAATATGTTAGCAAAAGCCATAGAATGGCGATTAAATTTTTATCCAGAAAATTTTTACATAGATCGGCATGTGTGGCTCCTGGATCGCTCAGTCTCAGCGCAGAGATGTATGCCATTAGTTTCGAATATTCAGCCTATAATTGACTATTCGGTGCCTACAACTAGAAAAGAATTGCGTCAGTATCGTGAATTTTGATAGACCATATCTCGCAGGAATGGCGGTTACGCAACAACTATTGCCTAAGTTAACTAGTGCCAAACTAAAGTATCGTTAAAAGGAGGAGGCTCAAGAAGCTTTTATCCTATGCAAACAGAAATTAATAGGCAAAAAAGTTAAAATGTTCTCTCATTCAAGTAATTAACCGTCTGGTCAATCGGCCCAGGTTAGTTGATCGAAAACTTGCGCATGTATATTGGTAAATAATATTTGATGTCGACATTAACGGCTGTTTCTCTTTGATTGCTGGTAAAGTCAAGTGTGTTACATTAAATAACACTCGTAGTTTAGCTGCATTAAATGTGCCAGTTAATGTCGTTTCAACTTCCTTTGGCGCCATTTGAGAAACGGCATCCCCCAAAAATGGGATGTTCAGGTAGACTGTTTTCTTTTCTGGCCCGTAATACGTCTGTTTCTGTTTAATTCCCTTTTTAATAATTAATTTAATTAATTGTCTAGGGTAGCCATAAGAAATTAAATCGTTAAATGCTTTATTATGTTTGTTTTCTTTTGAATATTGACTAAACAACCTGTCAATTCTTGAAAAGCAGCCACGAATTGTTGATAATATGTGCCGTTTCAATATAAATTATAAACAGTTCGTGGCTGCTTTTCAAGAACTAACAGGTTGGTTAGTCAAGATTCAAAATTAAACGAATATAATAAAGCAATAAACGATTTAATATTTAATGGCTATCCCAGACAATTAATTGAATCAAATTTTAACAAGAGAATTAAAAAGAAACAGACGCATTACGGACCAGAAAATAAAGCAGTCTAACTGAACATCTCATTTAAGGGGGATGCAGTTTCCCGAGTTGCACAAAAGAAAGTTGAAGTCGCATTAACACGCAAATTTAATGCAGCTAACCTACGAGTGTTATATAGTGTAACACACTTGCTTTTACCAGCAATTATAGAGAAACAGCAGTTAATGTCGACATCAAATACTATTTATTAATATACATTTGCAAGTTTTTAATCAACTTACGTAGGCCGATCGACCAGACGGTTAATTAGTCGAATGAGAGAAATTAATAAACGAAAAAATCCTGTCTTTCTCGGTAGGTAGTATGTCATTTTTTTTAGACGAGTCAGATATTGGCATAGGAGCAGTGTTACAAGCGGATGGATATCCGGCGAAATTAATAAGACGCACATTCACTAAGGCATTTACTGACCTTACTATGGGCACTACGAAAGTTAAGGCATTTTGTCCTCGGTAGATATATAGACCTCTTTACCGACTAAAAAGCACTTGTGCATTGGAGATTGCTGCGCATTGAGAAGAAACAAGTACACCGAGCCACTGCAGAACTCGAGGAATACGATATATCAATGCATCATTGAACCGGTATCAGGAATGCGGCAGTCGATACGCTCAGAATAATTTTGGCTGTGCGAGTTTCACCATTTATCAATGTTTCTGAAGAACAAGGAAATGATTCCACGTGCCAAAAATAGTCCATCAGTTAACAAATGACACGGTGGTGTTAGTACCATATGAAGTGTTGAGCCTGCTAAACGTCATATTTATGCGAAAAGCAGGAAAACAAGCTCAATGGTTTGTGCTGGAGTCTTTACGAATTGATGGCCTTCTGACATGAAACGTTGAAGCACCCTGCTAACGGCGGCTCATTGAGACATTGGAGTCTCGATTGTATTGGCCTGACATGTCCAAAGAAATTCGTTACTATTGTCAACAGTGCCTACATATCAGCATTGTAAGTGACAAATAAAAGAGAAAAGGTCACTCCGATTGCTTTCAATTCTGCTACACGGAACCAGATTCTGCATATTGATCTGGTAGTTTCACTGCCGATAGTTGTGGTCGGTGTAGCCTATGTGTTTTCCGTGGTCGACAAGTTTACCTGATGGGACGATTTTGAACTACTGAAGAAAATCACAACAGAGATAATTATAAAGTGTTTAGAAGATCGATGGCTCAGTCAACTTGGTGCACATCAAGTTATTGGTACCGACTAGGGTGCACACTTCCAGCGGAGAGAATCTAATCAATGGTGCAAGAACCTTGGCATAAAATATTCCGTGCAACCACTTATCACCGGCAGGCCAAAGCAAACACTGAGCGAGCACACTGAACTATAAAAAAAGTATTTCGATTTTAGTGAAACAAGAGCCCGATATCTTGGAGAGACCAATTACATTTGGTCGAGTGGGCCATGCGATTTAAGATATCAACACACAAAAAGTTGGTCCTATGAGGCCAATTTTGTCTATGGTAAATTCTCCGTTTCATCCACTAGCTAAATGGCTTGTTCATATACTTGAACCATTATGTAAACTACCAAGTAATTAAATACTGTTTGTTGCGAAGAACTAATATATATGCAAGTATGTATTAGGTTTTGCGAACCTAGTAACAAATTAGTTCAGTTGTCACCAGAAGGATAAACCAAAGGCAGCATGAACGGAAAGTATAATCTCATGCACATTCGTTTCGTGCTCACTGGCGACTCATCAGTAGGAGCCGGTATTACGCCCTTTAACCACTATATATTTGGTAGAAGAATGTGGAAAATAGGACGGTACAATCTCCTAGACGAATGTGTAAACCTGTGCATACTTGCATATATATTAGTTCTTCGCAACAAACAGTATTTAACTGTAATATATTGAATTGAATGATGTCATGCTTACCGCGAAATGTGATAACTGATATCGATGAAGGCCAGAGTGTATGGTTTAACTGCAGTAACAGGTGTTCGGAAATTGTTGTAATTCTCAATTTGGGTGAACTTTAGCATAAATTTATATCCATCAGGTTGGTATCATGTACCGACTCGGAAACCATAGTGTTAGTATCCGGTACTCATCGATTTCAAAAAAGGTATCAGTTACTAACACAATAGCCATAGTGTTAGTATCCTTTACAGACTCGGTATATATATTATATAGTGTGAGTTAGCATTGAAGTCGCATTGTCGTTGACTTTAGATTATGTTAGCTTCACTATTACAGGTTTACACATTCGTCTAGGAGATTGTACCGTCCTATTATTCCACATTCTTCTACCAAATATATTTTTTTTTTTTTTTTTTTTTTTTTTTTTTTTTTTTTTTTTTTTTTTTTTTTTTTTTTTTTTTTTTTTTTTTTTTTTTTTTTTTTTTTTTTTTTTTTTTTTTTTTTTTTTTTTTTTTTTATGACATCATTCAATTCAATATATTACAGTTAAATACTGTTTGTTGCGAAGAGCTAATATATATTCAAGTATGTATTAGGTTTTGCGAACCTAGTAACAAATTAGTTCAGTTGTGACCAGAAGGATAAACCAAAGGCAGCATGAACGGAAAGTCTAATCTCATGCACATTCGTTTCGTGCTTACTGGCGACTCATCAGTAGGAGCCGGTATTACGCCATGAGATTATACTTTCCGTTGATGCTGCCTTTGATTTATCCTTCTGGTCACAACTGAATCTGATTCGTTGTCTATTTTTATGGATTCTTACTTGTTACTCTAAGTAGAAAATAAAGCAACCTTTAAAATATTCAATTAATTATTGTATAACATATTTTGGTCGAGATATTTTTCAATCTGTTATTGAAGTGTTATCACATTAAGCTACGCTGCTCGTAGGATGGTCAGATTTTAAATTGGAGAATAACTTGCTACCACATAGGACCTTAAAAACGATATATATTGTACAGAAGTGCTTTTCTCGGTATTATCGCTTGATTTACTGGATAAATATAACAAAGTATTTAATTTGGTTCCTTGTCGCTCACCTAATTTTTATTACATCCACTCTAAATTGTGTGAAAAGAAAAATTCCAATGTAATCTGCTTATAACGTTATGTAATATTAGGATTGTACCGGTGGGAAGTCATATTTAGGTAGATGAAATAGAATATTGAATTCACGCCTTTCGGAACACATACAAACTTAATGATTGCAATATAACAATAGTGTTGCAAGTGAGTATAAATAAACAAATTTGGTCATGCGAAAAATGCGAAATGCCAACTACTCTTTTTAATTTAAATTATGTCAAGGTGTGTTATCATTAAACGAACATTGGTTGCGCGGGTGGTGATAACAATTATTATAATCAAGGTTGCGGTCTTGATATAAACACCTGACCCATTAATTACTTACATATGTCAGTATAAACTAAGAATTGTATAGTGTAGAAAAGGCAATTCATCCAGTAGACCGGTTTCGTCCTTATTGGGAACTCATCATGTACTGTTCGTTTAATTATATAAATGTTCATTTCAATACCATTTCCCCATGTTATGTGGTGTCTGTTCAGTAATGACAGATTGGGCATGGTTAGTTGGAACTTTGGGTCTAAATGGATGCCATATGAGCTCCACCTAAAGGAAAAATTGACTAACCAAGTTACATTTGTTAGTATATAACTGAAAATTGTGTGTAGTGTAGTGTGCGACAGGATAGCTCAGTGGTTAGAGCACCAGATTCCGAAGTAGACGTGCCCAGGTTCGTATCCTGTCCGCGCCAAATTCTGGCCAGTACTTGATGAGTTCCCAATAAGGACGAAACCGGTCTACTGGATGAATTGCCTTTACTGGATGAATTGCCTTTTCTACACTATACAATTCTTAGTTTATACTGACATATGTAAGTAATTAATGGGTCAGGTGTGTTATCATGTTTGAGTTGTTAAAGATTACGGTAATAAATAGATATATAGAATTGTCAAAACAAAACAAATTACTTAGTATAGTAGCATTATCATAGGACTTTCCAAGCCCCACGCGAAACTATATTTATTCCGCAACAAACAGTATTTAACTGTTACATATTGAATTGAATGATGTCATTCTTATCGCGAAATGTGATAACTGATATCTATCAAGACCAGAATGTATGGATTTACTGGAGTAACAGGTGTTCAAAAATTGTTATAATTCTCAATTTCGGTGAACCTGCATATATAATATATATATATATATATATATATATATATATATATATATAAGCAATGTAACGGGTTCTTTAAATTTTAAGTACCTACAATTCACCCTGAGTGTATATTATATTTACTTGGAAATGGGGATCAATCGGATCTTTGCGAAATTGATTGTGCAAAGCGACAACCCACTAATGCAACTCGCGGAAAACCATCATGTTCTGTACTGATGTCAGACGTATATTGTCCTTGGCGCCGCGTCAACAACTTAGCCATTGCGCTTCACTTATGGCCGAGGGTGTACGAATCGCGTCTGTGATATTAACGGTTACTAGTGTAACTTCATTGTGCGATTGGTGAAAGATTGGATCAGCGCTTATTCCAAGTCCGAAAATGCAGCTGAAATAACAGTTTTGAATTGCAAGTGGTTGGTTAGAGATGATTGGTTATCGAGAATGCTCTAAACGCCAAAACAATGCCAGTCGTTGCTATTTGCTACCTTTCTCTAAAACAGGCCGAAGCGGTAACCGCCACACATGGCCAAGTTGTCGCACATAGTGCTGGTTATGGATCTGGAACAGACTCGTTTTCTGGTAGCCAACCAGGTGGTGTAAACGTAAGCGGTTCGTTGCAATCTATGTCGTCTAACTCGGCGTCAGGCTCATCTCGGCGTAGCGTTCTGGCTTCGACTGCGGATGCGACTGGCGCGGCGAACAGCTTTGCTGGGCCAAATTCAAGTGCTCAGTCTGGAGCACCTGGAGGATCGGGCACAGGTAGCGGCAGAGTAGCCACTTCTGCTGTGTGCGCGAGCAGTTCTCCGTTGGACACGTCTGCTCTGGCTGCCCTATCCACAAGCACGTATCAAGCACTGGTAACTCGTTTCTCGTATTTGCATCACATTATTTGCCACATTATTGTGTTCGGTTGATCAAACGCATAGTTTATGCTTAAAAAGACATTTTTAAATGTGGCTAATCTAAATTGTAAATGTTTGCTTGAAGCCAGTCCTTCGAGCATGAGAGTGCATTTAGGAAATATTTTGTCTCAGAAATTTATATTTCATTTTTCTATGATCAATATAATGTGTAACCATTTTACATCAGTAAGTTGAAATTTAGATCCGATTCTTCTGGAATATGAAGGTTAAATGGCCTTTTGGTGTATATATGTATATATATATATATATATATATATATATATATATATATATATATATATATCGTAACCAGTTTCACTATTCTTTAAAATATGAGAACAAGACATCGTACTCTATGGAATAACATTTATTAGTAAATCTTGTTTCTACCAGTATCTAAGGCCATTATTCTGGATTCGTAAGTATATTCGTTCATTCAATCCCAACTGTACATTTGTTGGAACCAATCTCTTTTTCGTTATGTCAGTCTTTGTTTTGCGCAATTTAGAGAACTCCTTTTGCGTAACGTCATTTGGGTATCATCGCTTTCGTTGTAATTGCTTCCGTAATTAATGACGTTACGCAAAAGTAGTGGTCTAAATTGCGCAAAACAAGGGCTGACATAACGAAGAGAGGATTGGTTACCACAAATGTACAGTTGGGATAGGATGAAAGAATATACTAACGAATACAGAATAATGGCTCTAGATACTGGTTGAAATAAGATTTATTAATAAATGATATCTATGTACTAAAGGTTGTGCTTTCAAAATTAAAATGGTAACGATATATATATATATATATATATATATATATAAACGAAGCTCTTTATAGGGTAGGAAGCGAAATTCGTACAGTAGACCAATTTCATTCTAATTAGAAACTTTTAAAGTACTTTCCGAAGTTTTGCCGACGACTTGGCTCGAATTCTGGTTTACTTACTTTGGAATCTGTTATTTTATCCACCGGAACTAAAGTTTGGAAATGCGCCACAAGTGCTTCACCTTAAGTTATTCCATGTAATAAAAGTCGTGTTTTAATATATATAGAATAGGATCTCTATTTAATTCAAACTAGCAAATTTGATATGAATAAATGTTATTAAAACCAAACCAGTCAATGAGTGTTAATTTGTAAGTATCTTCAATTCAGTACAACTTTTCAGGGTAGCATGTTGCCTGTACTATAACGAGAGATTTCTGGTGGCTAGTTAGATCTTTATGCTTAACTAGATGAAATATAGGCTCCATCTGACTGAAAGGTTAATCAAGAAACATTAGTAAGTGTATAACTGAATAATGGGTGTAGAATGCGGTAGGGAGCCGCAGTAGATAGGGTAAAGATTCATAAACAGACATTCCTAAGTTCGGGAAATGGCCGCAGCAAAACTGTAGAATATAGATGAATTGTCCCCAATAAAGACTCAACCACTCTTCTAATTGAATTGCATTTTCTATCTTAATTAATGATTAGCTTATAATGACAAAAGTATGTTTATAATAGGGCTTGTGATTATACCAAGCTCGCAGCCTTGATTTAAATAATTATTTTGTTTATGTATGGTAGCCGAATTGTACGTAAATACGTAGGCTTCATTGCCTCGTTTACTGAATCGATTGTCAATTTAAATAGTCCAATAAATTATAGTTCTCTATGATCATATATATCGACGAATTGTGTTACTTTTCTTTTTGAGATTGTGCTCCGTTTAGGTCAGATTTCATTTTCTGTTTTCCCACTCTAAGCGATACACCATCACTTGCTCTAAAATAGCCTATATATTTCCCCCCTCGTAATTGATGATTGCCAGCAAAATAATTTTTATGCTACTGATGCTTTAAAGCTGATTTTAACGCCAAACTTACCTTGTTATGCATACTTTCTACTAGTCTTTCGGATTTTGTGTTGAACACCATAACTGCCTCATGCATCGTGCTCAGCCGTGTTAATGTTTCACTGCCATATAACCATAATAAGTTAGAAAATAAATATATAACGAAAAAAAAATTAATTAAACACAAATTATTAGTTAGACTTACGATAGAGAGAGGGAAAGAGCACCTGGCTACTATTAGTATATTTAAGAAGATAACTGACAGAAGTGAGGCCAACCAAACCTCTACGTAACAACATTATTGCGAAGTCAGCATTTGGGCACGGCAATATCAGCAATACAGCTTCCATGTGGCTTTCACTGTATTAAGTTATAAGCAAACCAAACCTTGCAGCCACCTTTACCCTACTAAGAGAAGATAGTTACGAAGATGATTCTACTAGACATCTACAACAAGATCGTCACCGAGCTCGATTCAATGCCATATCGGGAAGGGTTTCTAACAAAGAACTATGATGCGCATGCGGACCCCATCCTGGCAGACGGATGAGTCCTGAACTACCCAATTTAGATGTAATTGATTTCAACAGTTTCTGCCATTTAAAAATCTCTCCACTATGTTTCCTACGCCAGTCTGGTGCTGGATGAGAGAACAGAGCTCTACTGGGCACTCGAATGGGGGACAATTGCTAAATCTCGCCGAGCCAACGAAGTTGATGGGGACATATTTGTTTTTCTAACGACGAGCACTTGCCGGAAGATGCATAAATACATCTAATGGTGTCAACGTTTTTTATTAGTTGTCGGTCAAATGCCTGTAGGCGACTAACATCACCAGCTCTATGAGGCAAAGTTTCACTAGCGTACAGTAAGTCTGCGCGTACAGACGCAATGTAAACACGAATTTTAAGGCAGAGTAAAATGCTCGCGTTTCTCAATAAATGGCGAAGATTCGAGAATGCTACTCCAGCTTTCGCGATTCTCATTCTCACCTCGTTAGACATATTGCCAAAGTTATTAAAAGATCTCCCAAGATATTTAAAACTTTCAACTATGTCTAGATCTTCACTCTGCAGTCGCAGAATTGAAGTGAGTGGTGGTTAATCCCGTAGCCATAGAATGGCCCGTATCTCTAGAAATTCCAGCTCGGGAATGATAATATGAATCTTGCTAGGTCTAAAAATAACACAGCTATCATCGTGTTTTTATGTGAAGCCTCGAGTTTTGTCTTACTGCGCGCTAACGTATTTGGTGAATGTGGATTGACGGAATGGGAGCAAATGTGCCAGACACAAAGGTAAAGTTGTGGCCGAAGGAGTAAACTTTGGCCACTGGTTTCTGGTGGTAGATAATGCACATCAGCCTTGATTGTAAGACTATCTAGGTGAAGGAAAAGTCCGAATACAAACCATTCGCATTAGGAATGGTCGACCTAGTGTCCTTTTAGAGTCCACCTACAACCATGAACAATATGAATTACAATAACTACATACTGCATCGGCCGTCGCGCAATATAAAATGGGCAACCTTATCTGCTGAGCCGTGCAGGTTGGCTAAGCGTAATCGAGCTACTGCAGGCAACTTTATCTCTGATCCGGACTCCTTTCCTTCCCTTTCCTCTTCTCAATCTAATAATAATGCTCTGTTAGAAGCTATGCATACGGTTGCTGTTGATCATATCACTCAGCCCATTGTCGGGTTGGCAAATATCAAAAATTGTTTAAGTAGACTATCATTCATTCAACCTAAATTAGGTTTTAACATAGGCGCGTTTAATGTGCGAACATTAAAATAACTTGGACAACAAGAAGCTCTTGCGCGAACTTTGGATAAATTAGAAATCGGCGTATGATGCGTATCTGAAACCAAAATACAGAATCCTCCATGCATTATAAAATTGATTGCACCATCCCTATCTATGCATCATTGGTTTTGAACATCTGGTTCCACCGAGTTTACTCAAGCCGGTAAATAGGGTGTTGGTATTGTCTTTAGCACACGAGTTGAAGTTTGCTTATTTGAATGCATCCCTTTAAAAAGACGACAACGTGCGGCTCATTTAAATACATCTACTAAAATCAATGCAAAAAATCGTAATCAACGTTGCCTTTTCGTTGTATCTGCATATGCTCCTACCGATTGCAGCACAGACGTAAGCAAGGACACATTGTACTCCAACCTTAGCTCCTTACTAAGTAGAATCTTGGTTATTGGTGTCATGAATGCTCAAGTTAGGCGGTGAAGTAACGCAGAATTTTATTTGGATGGAAGAAACACGTTAAGCTAGATACGCAACGATAATAGTGAACGGCTTTTGGATAGCAGCGCCGAACATAAATTATATTTAAGTAGCACAAACTTCAGACGTAGTGTTAGACGTTGCGCTACATGGCGTCCTCTAGCACCTGGACGACGGTAGACTCAAATAGATCAAGTAGCAATTAGTTATAGCTGGCGTGGTTGCATCCAGACTTGTCGTTCTTTTTGGAACACTTATGTCGACTCGGACAATGCACAAATCCGTTGTAGATTTGCATAAAGTGTTTCCGGGAAAGTAAATAAGAATAAACCTCAACTAGGTGTAAGCAAACTCAAAAACCATCCTGCCGACAATAAATATGTATATTTTCAAAAGTCAAAGCTAACTGGTCTTCATGGTGAAAATTCCGAATTAACTCTTGACCAAGATAAGTTCCACTATGCACAATGCAGGTACTACTGTAGGTGGCGTTGCAGGTCCCCGTAGAAATTATATTTGTCTCTCTGCTAAATCTACAGAGATACTCGAACAAAGGCGCCAAATTCTATCTGGCTCGGCTCATAATTATACTCGTCACAAAATAAAATTAAGCGCAGTCTAAAAGTTGATCTCGAATCCTATTGGACCGGAAAGGCTGAAGAAATGGGAGAAGCGTTCGCATTAATTAATAGTCGCTATTTTTTCAAACTTATTCGCGCAACAGATTCGAGAAAATTAAAAGTTAGCAAACCTATAAATGATAGTAACAACCATTTAATAACCGATAAAATAATTCGTCTTGATGGGTGGGCTGAACACTTCAAAGATCAATTTTTTGGGCTTCCGCGTCTGTTCCCATTTCCAATGAATGCCTGCATCAACAGTGTGGAATGTTAGTCTCGAAGAACCATCAGAGTTAGAAGTACAGGATGCAATCCTATCTCTTAAATGTCGCTTCCGACATTATATAAGGATGGTGGTTACCCATTAATAAATTTTGTTAACGTTCAGCGCTACCCAACATAGATAATTCCTAAATTTCTGTCATAGAATAAGAAATATTCCTATTTAATATAACATGCTTCAATGGATTCTTATCATTTGGTTGAAATTAATAATAAATATGCTCTATATGGATGATAATTTGGTGAGATTAGACATAGTATATATGTGCACATGTATACAGGTGTCTGAAGTTCGAGACTTTTTACGACGTTTCAATTTAGGTTATCCTCTAATATTAGAAGGAAATAAAATGGCGATTGGGCACATTATGGAGTTGATTTATGTATGCACGTCATTAAATTGTTTTAAATTAGTGAAACAAGTTTATAAAAAAACCTAGAGGTTTCCAAATGAGCCAACGTTTTTTCGGTTACAATAGCAAATTTATTTATGAATTATTTGGACAGTAGACCTTTTGATAAGACCGTAATCTCATGTGCGTTGATGAAAACATATGTCCAATCAAAGTTAGAAGAGCATGCGAGTATAGAAATGTTGCGAAGCATTCTCTTGCTCGTCATGCAGTAGAAACAGGGCCCACAATTAACTGGGATGATTGAAGACGCATTGCGAAATTTATTTGTAACAGAAGATTGAAATAGATTAAGAAATATATCTTAATTGAATCTAGAGATGATATAATGAATGAAGAATCTGCGAAAAAATCGCTCGGTTCGATTTGGAATGAAGCCTTTGATAATGGTAGAAAAAGACGATTTAGTGAATCAGAAGCTAGCTCCAGTAAGAAGTAAGGATATCGGATTAGGATGGGCTTAATTATGGGCGTAGTTTATCATTATTATTTAATCTATTATTGATAGTACATTCATTCTAAATTTCATTCTTTATCAGTTCGTTAATTGTAATTTTAATTCATGGTTTTTTTAATTGAACATTTATTAAAGGACGTTTATCACTTTCGTCTTATATTGCTTATTCTTTCGTTTATTAATTTTATAATATTCTTGTCTATCTATCACATATTTTATTTCATATCTTGATTAAGCTTCTGAGTTTACTAAATCTGACCTGTCACAAAAATATTATTTTTGTGTCTTGCCTCCATTCTATTTAGTGAGATCACTCTGATGTTACATCATTTCAAATCTTAAGACTGAAGCCATTATTCTAAAAAGTGTTAATTAGCAGCTATTGACTGCAGCTTCACTTAGATATACATGTGTATTAGTTATATTTAACTGAATACTTGTGAGTTATATGTAGATATGGAGGATATTAGTTAAAATGATGATGATTAATGCCATGTCATTTGGTTAGAAGATGACGCTGATGACTACCGCAAATATGTGATAGAACAAAAACAACATTAACACTGTGTCAGTAGAAAACAGCAACAACACCACACACACACACACACAATAATAATAATAAAAAATAATAATAGGTAATACACAATAATAATAATAATAATAATAATAATAATAATAATATTTTAAAAATTAATAATAAGAATATTAAAATAAGGAATAGTTATTATTTTTTTAAATTATGATATTAACAACATTTTTAAATTATTTTTTATTCCATTCAGCTTAAGAAGTACTTAGGGCATATAAAAATTGCATATGCAGCGTGCAAATTATCTTATCTTTATAAATGGAAATATTGCTTAATAAAATTTGGTTAATTTAAAGCTGAAAATTAAAATGATGTTTACGAATGTAGAACAGATGTAACTGATAGCAACACTTGGTCGGCATTACTCTAAAAATAATAATTAAAATGATGATAACGAAGAAGTTGCGTTCGATATTTTAAAAAAATCACCGTTTAATCGCAATTCATTCAAGTGGATGTGTTAAGTTTAGAAATTTATTAATTGCGTCGGTATTTATCGCTAAACACACGGCTTGAATAACAAAATTTAGTCAGTTTGCGAAATTATCACTTTTTGGAAGATTTGACAAATGCTTTCATATGTGTGGCAAATCTGACTCGCTGAATCGTGCCAAAGTATTCCACACGGTGATTTCAATGAGCTTACCCGTTAGATTATTAATTTAGAAATCACATTCTAGTAAGAGCATGGCCTGTTTTGAACGCTGAATGGCTAGGGGATTCAAATGCATGCCAATATTCCATTCTAAAATTCTGAATAAGGATGTTTATGGAAAGCAGACTCTGACTCAGGATTAGAACAAGAATAAGGTTATAACAAAAGTACGTCTACCTAATTGCCATGCTTTCTTCTACGTAATTGAATTTATCCAGTTAAATTTTGTTTTTAAATTTATGACACATGTTGTTATTTAACGTAAGCTTAAATATAATAAAATTCTTCTTCTGCCAGGAATGTAATTTGTTTATGTCAATAAATTTCAAATTCATAGTCTCTATCGTTTACGCTTAATTATAAGATATTTATAATACTTAGATTATAGCAAGTAGCGCAGGGTTTAAATGTTTTACGTCATCACAGTCGCGATAAACGTTTTCGTTTGTAGCGGGAATTATCTTTTGTCTTGATTTCAGCAGCTCGACTTTGTCTGTGCATTTGTGCATGTTAGTGAAAGAATTAGCGCCTCACAACAGTGTAATTCGTAGACAGGTAAAGTGGCAATATAAATGCAAACACATTGCAGGATAAGATCTGTTACGCATTCGCAAAACCTACTAACTGAGCTTTTAAAAATTAAATGACCAATCAGATAGTGAGTTTTTCACTTCGTGCATGGCTGTTATGGATAAGTCACCGGAGCAATCGTAGTGCATGCTGGCTTTGGAATATCGTCCTGGTATCACCTTTGACAGCACATTAGCAAAATATGGGCTGTAAGCAGCCACATTAGCGATGTTCTTGTAGTGAATATTCATCAGCATCAATCCGAGCTGGGTATAGAAGTAATATTTAAGAAGCCAGTATATTTGTGCAGTTTGTACCATGCGTCTATGAATAATATAAAATTATGAGGAGTAGATAAAATTTTCGACAGAATTAAATTGAAGTTATGACTTCTGTTTACAAAACCAGAGCATTTATCTTTATATGCCAGAAAGCCTTATCATTATACACGAGTCTACAACATGATATAATTAAATTTGCGTAACCGTCTTTTCATCCATATAAAACGAAAAAGTTTAATCAACGCCTTGCAAATTATGTTGCCACCATCCTTAAATAAGATCGGAAGCAGATTTTTAGGCTTGCATTCTAGCGATTTTTAAATGATAACATTGCATTCTGTATGTCTAAATTGAGTGGTTGTTCGAAATTAGCGTTCCACATTGTTAAAAAAGATAAAAAAATGTTGATCGGGATTGATGCAGGTGCCCAAGCAAATTGATACTTAAAGTATTAATTCTACCTATCAAGTCTACACATTTGAATAGTTATGAGATGATTGTAACAATCAAATACTGTTTAGCTAATATTTTAATAATCAAGAACCTATTGCACAATTAAGTTGGAACAATTAGAGGTGGTTATCTGATGAAAACGCTTCTTTTATCTCTTTAGCTGTTCCGGTCCAAAATATTAAAGATCAACTTTTGGACTGTATTTAATTTAGTATCCTGTAGCTCAACGAGTATTATTATAAGCTGAAATAGGAGAAATTTGACACGTAGTGACGTAATGGCTGATCCTACCGGAGCCCAAAATTCCACATACTGTGATACCTGTCTTGTGTATCGCGGTTCGTATTTACACCCTCAGTAAGTTAGAATTTTAATTTTAAATGCAATTTAAAATCAAATTTCAAATAGTTTTACAGTTTTGTCGGATTGCGGTCGATAGGTTTTGCTTACATATATTTGAAGTTTAATCTTATTTGGCTTTTCGACAAATTTAAGTGCAAATCTGCAACAGATAAGTTCATGAAACAATTTAACTTACGCTTTACAGCTCGCGCGATATTTGTGCATGCAATCACGCCACCAAAAGCTAATTGTTAAATGATTGATCCTATCCTTTATTGAGTCTAAAATTATAAAAAGACAAATAGATCTGTCAAGAACCGAAACGTAATGCACCCGTGAGCAATATTGGATAATCCAAAGTTTTCATTGGTTTGCTATAAGCAAGGTTCGAACTTGATATAAACACCTGGACCATAATGTGCACCCATTTTTCAGTATAAACCAAGAATTTTATAGTTTTGAAGAGGCAATTCCTCCAGTAGATCGGTTTCATCCTTATTGTGAACTCATCACGTACTGGCCAGAATTTGCCGCGGACAGGGCTCGAACCTGGGCATATCTGCTTTGTAATCTGGTTCTCTAAACACTGAGCCACCTTGTCGTACACTACACACAATATTCAATCATATACTAACTAATGTAACTCGGTTAATCTTTTTTCTTTTAGGTGGAGCTCATATGGCATCCATTTAAACACAAAGTTCCAATTAACATTCTCCAATCTGTCATTCCTGAACAGCCACCACACTACATGGGGAAGTGGTATTGAAATGAACATTTATATTATTAAACGAACATCGGTTGCGCGGGCGATGGTAACATTTACTATAATCAAGGTTGCGAACTCGATATAAACACCTGATCCAATAAGGAGGAAACCGGTCTACCTTTTCTACAATTTTTAGTTTATGCTGACAAATGTATGTACATAATGTGTCAGGTTTTTATACGAAATATCATCACTTATCGCGCAAACATTGTTCGTTTACTTTTAATTGGTTAAGATGAATAGCGAGGAGGCCTTTTGAGTGACGGGGCCCACCAGCACCTAGCCATCGCTGAGAATGACAGGACGTGTAGATGAAAACGGGGATCAACCTGAATATTGCAGTACTACTTGTGCTAGTCATAAGAATACGAAAGAAATTTGTTCTTAAATTCACGTCAGATCATCTGTATCGAGTGAAATTATTTGAAACCGCTACTTCTTAAATTTACATATATAAAAATTGGAGAATTAGAATCAAGCAGACCACAAAAAATATAACTAGTGTTAATGGCCACCTGCGTAAATTAATAAAAGCTATGTAATATCCCATAATTGTCAAACAATGTTCGTTTACTTTTAATTGGTTAAGATGAATAGCGAGGAGGCCTTTTGAGTGACGGGGCCCATCAGCACCTAGCCATCGCTGAGAATGACAGGACGTGTAGATGAAAACGGGGATCAACTTGAATATTGCAGTACTACTTGTGCTAGCCATAAGAATACGAAAGAAATTTGTTCTTAAATTCACGTCAGATCATCTGTATCAAGTGAAATTATTTGAAACCGCTACTTCTTAAATTTACATATATAAAAATTGGAGAATTAGAATCAAGCAGACCACAAAAAATATAACTAGTGTTAATGGCCACCTGCGTAAATTAATAAAAGCTATGTAATATCCCATAATTGTCAAACAATGTTCGTTTACTTTTAATTGGTTAAGATGAATAGCGAGGAGGCCTTTTGAGTGACGGGGCCCATCAGCACCTAGCCATGCTGAGAATGACAGGACGTGTAGATAAAACGGGGATCAACTTGAATATTGCAGTACTACTTGTGCTAGTCCATAAGAATACGAAAGAAATTTGTTCTTAAATTCACGTCAGATCATCTGTATCGAGTGAAATTATTTGAAACCGCTACTTCTTAAATTTACATATATAAAAATTGGAGAATTAGAATCAAGCAGACCACAAAAAATACAACTAGTGTTAATGGCCACCTGCGTAAATTAATAAAAGCTATGTAATATCCCATAATTGAAGTGTGCAAAATCTGGCAATGAGAAGATAGATTGTGGGGTCACGATATCTCCGGGTTTGAAACTAAACGAAATTGTAAACACTTTAGTCTTGTTAGACGATGTAAGTGTCGTTTTAAAATACTTTCTAATTTTAAGAAGTGAACTTCCAATCCAAATGGAAAAACAGAAAGCTTAGATACATACGAATTGTAAAGAATCTCATGCAAAGATTGTAATCTAATGCACGTGGATTTACGTTAAACGCCCAATCAAGGTAAGAAGAGGAGGTCGTAGAACTGCATGTAAATATTGGCATGATAGCAGATTTGATCTCGCAAGAGATTAGACGCACAATTAACTGGGATGACTGTTTACACATGGTAGTTAAGTCAATAGATTATGCATGGAGCGACGAATTTCGTAAACAGAATCAGAATCTAGATCTAGCAATAGATTAATATTATTCGATTATATTTGGGGTTTATAAATTAACTAATTTTTAATCAATTATTTTCGGTATCGTCCATCAAAATATATCCTTTATTTATGGTATGGTATCGTGTCTATTAACTGAAGACTCGTATTGGCTTTAATTTTTATTAATGAAATTTTTTGTTAAATATCATATTTCACCACAATAACCATTCTTTCATTAGGCTATTGAAAAATTTCCTTTTCTAACCTTTATTTAATTTAGCTTCATATTATATGTCAACTTTTTATTTGCAAACAATTTTTTCAATTAACATGCCGTAATTTTACTACTGGTGCTTTTATAATAATTTACTGAGGTCAAATTTAAATGTGTTATACCCCTTGATAAGAAAAAAGCAATTGGTCGGACACATTCAAAGTGTAAATTAAATTTCATCCACCGTAGTTTCACTTAGATGGATATACACGTAGATGAAATCTTATTTAGTTGAATGCTTAACAGTTAAGGATACACGCATAGACGAAGCGACGCGCGCCTATCTATTGAAATTTCCAGTTGCCATTCTTAAGTATAAATGAAATTATTTAAATAAAAGTTCACACTTGCTTAATTAGTTTGTCTTTTTGGTATGATGAGTTATTAACTGAGGAAAATTTCTGAAAATGGGTAATGAACATTTTCATTGAAAGAGATACAGAGAATAATCCTGTGTAAATCCAAATATGAAGCAGGTAATTGTGCACTGCTGGGTATGACACTAATGCATTTGATTTAAATTAAGATGTTTCTTTTCTAGAAAATTGAAGAGAAAATATTATATCTAGAGTGCGCTCTCAATGAAGCCGATTTTTAATGATTTTCATGTCCAGATATAGATAATTCACGACAATTATTTTCTCAATACTTTAAACAATCGTTAGTCACAGTTACTGACACGATTAAAATGTTTACATTTATCATCAGAGCACGAGGACAAATTGACCAACCAAATTCGAATATATATGCATTATAATTTACTTAATAATGAAATACGGCTTTCATCCCCATTAGTTTTGAATACATTGTACTTGCCTCGCGATTTTGCATAATCATACTCGCATAGCATTTTGATCTTGGCTATTATGTTAGATCTCTAGCACTGATCATGACCACGGAAGGTCGCATCAGTGCGTTGTGGCTGGCTGTAGTTCTGTTATGTTGTTCGAAGACCGGTTAAAGAAAATGGGATTGGTGTTTACTTCAAGCTCGCAAATTTGATTTAAAGAATTGTTACCACTACCCGCGCAATATATGTATATGTGGCGAAAGCTACAAACAGTTAATGTTCGTGACTGCATAGAAATTGTGCAGCCGAAATTTCCTGTCAAGTTCAGTGTATGCGAGACTGCTAGAGGTGAGAGCCGCATATCTAAATTTGATTTACATATATATTCAATGCGGTTTGATCCTCGATAGTCTTTTTGCCGTCATACTCTGATGATGAACATGGAAGCTTGAAACGCGTCAGTGCGTTCCGGCTGGCGGTAGTTTTGCTATGTTGTTCGACGACTGGCTAAATACAATGGGATTGGTGTTTACTTCAAGCTCGGAAATTTGATTTAAAGAATTGTTACCACTACCCGCGCAATCAATTATTGTTAAATTGAATTGCAAAAATGTATTTCAATAATTGTTATTACCATACGTGCAATCATTGACAGCTTAATTGAAAAATAATTTTGCCTGATATTAATTCTGCATTTGCATGGCGGAGTAGATCATCGTTCAACAAGTTCATGAGAACTTTATAATTTGACAGGAGATTTGCTAAAGTTTGAAGCACACCGGACCTTCTGCCTGCCCGAAAACTGTAAAAAATGGGCAGACACTCATTAGAGAGGAAATGTTTGGCAGTTGTTATGGAGTGCACGCGTGAATCTAAATTAGATGGTCAGGAGAAAAAATGTGTACTTGCCTTTGTACAACGAGATTACATTTAGCCTCACTGGAGCTGTTCGACTTAATAACTTTCTTTCTCTCAGTTAAAAAATATTCGTAAACTTTTAGCTACTATCCATATTTAGTTTTTTTTCAGTTTGAAAAAGATTTTTTTGAAATATGTGTACACTTCACAAATGAAGAAGTGGCCAAATTAGTGTAATACGTCTATACTAGCGATTGTTAAGTGAAAATTCATTTACATATTGGTGCATAGATATCTACTTAAATAATAAAATTTTATGAAAAATTCGTTTCAGCTATTAGTAAAACTTCAACAAATAACACAAAATGACTATTAGAATATTAAAATTTTAGGAGTTCTATAATAAGCATAATTATTAAGTTTATGCTTGGGTTGGGTGAAAATTGCTGTGGCTACGACGTGTCTGCATCAAACTTTTAACCTGAATATTAGGAAATGTTAGAATCGTATGGAGGCACTTTATGCAGCTCTGAACTACAAAAAACTATCAAGGAAATGCACATTTTTAATCATCTTTGTGATTCATTGTTCGTAAAGTAGTAAAGTATACCTGATAAATGGGTCAGTTTTTATTATAGAATGGGCTAGGCAATGCACGAACTTAAACAAAATATATCTCACGTGACCATTTTAATTGATTTTACCCGATCTGCGCATTATTCTGGACAGCTGCATACATTTCGATTTTGTAATTGCAAACTTTATCTATTCGCTGTAACATTTGGTTACTGTTTGTGGCGGTGAACTAACATATATGCAATATTGTATTCAGTGTTGCACACCTAGTAATAAAATATTTCAAATGGGACCATAATGACAAACCAAAGTCAGCATAAACGGAAGGTATATCATCAAGATCACACTCCTTTCGTGCTTATTGGTGACTCAACAGTCGGAGCCGGTATTTCGCCCTATACCAAATGTAAATTTAGGTGAGGAATGTGGGACAATTGGATGTTGCAATCTCCTATACGAATACGTACACCTGAAGTTGTGGAGCCAACTTCATATAGAGACTTCGACATTGCGATTTCAAAGCCAACTCACTATATATGTAATATATCTATATACCAGGCCTATAAATGGTACCAACACCATGGCTGTTGTGTCAGTAACTGATACCGACACTATGGTTGCCGAAAAGGTAGATAGTGCCAACACGATGGATTTGAAGATATGTCAACTCAACAATCACAATATTAAGCCCATTTACAGACTCGGTATATACTGATTAGGCTTTGAACTGCTACTGACGTATAAGAATATCCAGATAGGAGCCACGTATTTCCTAATAAGCTTAATCCAAATTTCAAGAAATTTTATTGTAGTATATTTTGACCTTTTCAATTCCTTTGATTAGTGCCACTCATTAATTATCAGAGCAGGCGTTCTTATCACTGAGTTTTCTCTGCATAATCTGAACATCAGTGTATTTTCTAAACTCTGCATCATTGACAGTTACTGAATTTGTTAATAAAAGATATTTAATTGGGCATTTTCGCTTATTTTTAACTCCTTTTTTTGTTAGTAAATTACTGGGCCAAAATTTGCGGGAAGCCTTGTTCGACCACATATACTATTAAAATATTAATTTGTAGTAATGCAAGATTCCAAAGGTCAGTAGGGAAAATGGATTTGATTATCTGCATATTTATTAACATATCCTGTTAAAAATTTCCATTTTATATACACAAAGAATATTTTTATCGGTATCGGACAAAGCTGAAACACTGTGAACTTCATGAATAATTCAGATTGACATTATAAATTAGAGATTCAGCCAGTTTAATTGAAATTTACCAATTGTTTATTCAACAGCGTATTTGCTTACACGGAGTACCTCTATTGCTACTTATACATACATTCCTTAAATATAATATATTAAATCTTTTCTACGTCCATTTTCATATGAAATCGTCTGTAATAACTAGAAATAGCCAGAATAAAAATATCAGAATAATTCTTTGAACCTTAACTGAAATAGTACAATTTGCACCTCCTACGTAACTTAGGTAGCTTAATTAAGCAAATAAAACTCACTTGATCGCTTGATTTATTTGAGCCTGTTAAAATGCGATGTTGCTCGAGGTGATTGTCTAAATGTACATATTTCACGCTAAACTTAAAAAACAGTTTAATAAGTAACAATGTTGTCCATAACCAAATAAGTTACTCAGAAGATAAAAATTAGTCAAACTGCATGTTTTTACTTTTATATTTGTAAGATGAAAATTACGCTTTGGGAAAGACTGTCGGTAAAAAAATCGAGCTCACTAAATCATTTGCTCGAGAGCACACGCGGTAGGGCGTTAAAACAACATGTGACGGCCACTGATCTCAACTCCCTGAGCAATGCTAAAAAAGTCCTCGCAGAAGAGAAACAGATCGGGCAGCATTTAAAACAAGACAATACGGCGAAAGTAATTGGATGCTCAGGAAATATTCGTGCTGCAGAGGGTTCAATGGCTGGACATCTGAGGTCGCATTCAGCTCTGCCAAGCATTCAGGTGATAAAAAACCGGGAAAAGATTTTTTTTCATCAATTTCATATTTGAATTTCAGCTAATTTAGAAAAATTGTGTTTCTCGAGAAAAATTATGTGCCCAAACTATTCAAAATGATAGCATCAGATTAATATCACCTGTAATTGAAGGAAGCACGACAAACAGTAGTTTTTCCGCTCACCATTGTATGCAGTTTTTCTATTTCGTAAAATGACTGATTTGACATTTTAATATGTTGTTTAGAGTCAAATGTCTATTGTATTTCAAAACAGTTTTAAAATAATCTTGAGGACGTTCTGACTACAGGCATGTGTCATATTTCGTTTTCTTTTTTAAGCGATAGATAATTTCAATATTTTCTGGTCACATTTCTATCCAGTGTTGCATAACAGATTTGTTCTCATTTTTATTAGTGCAGGCTTCAGCATTTCCTAACAAACGCCGCAAAATATTTTGGCAACTAAATAAATTTGAAGCTGTAGAATACAACATAAAAATGAAAAAGACCAATACGAAAGCAATATTGAAGTGTCTACCAACGATCAAACTATTTTCATTATATTTTAATAATTGATTGCGCGGGTGATGGTAACAATTCTTTAAATCAAGATTGCAAGCTTGAAATAAACACCGATCCCATTGTATTTACCAGTCGTTGAACAACATAACAAATCTACCGCCAGTCGCAACGCACTGACGCGTTTCGACCTTCCATAATCATCATGGCGTCGGTGTTAATTTCAAGCTCGCAAACTTGATTTAAAGAATTGTTACCACCACCCGCGCAATCAATTATAGTTAAATTGTATTGCTTTTATATGTATATGTGGCGAAAGCTGCAAACACTTAATATTCCTGACTGCATAGAAATTGTGCAGCCGACATTTCCAGTCAAGTTCAATGTATGCGAGACTGCTAGAGGTGAGAGACGCATATCTAAATTTTATTTCCATATATATTCAATGCAGTTTGATCTTCGATAGTCAGTTTGCCGTCGTACTCTGATGGTGATCATAGAAGGTCGAAACGCGTCAGTGCGTTGCGGCTGGCGGTAGTTTTGTTATGTTGTTCGAAGAGTGGTTAAATACAATGAGATCGGTTTGATTTTTTATTTTCATTAGATTTATTATTTCTATTTAAAAAAATGTATTTCTGGTATCGAAAGTTGAAATGCCTAAATTTTCTAAGATAATACTATACTTTTTACGGTAAAAACACGAAACGGAACAGAACGAAACGGTTTAAAGTACGAAATAATAAAAGTTTTATTAGAAATATAGATATAGGTAACAGAAGTCAAACGAATATGTCTATTTGGAAGGTCAAATATTCTGCTCTGGAACCAGTGATAACAACGTCAAGTTATATTAGGCAATACAATGAAGTTCCAGTAGCGTTATGCTAAAAAAAATTTTAAATCTTAGTGAATTATTAGAATTTTGAATACACGAAAATTATTGTATTTACGTGCCTTTTAACTCATGATTGTCCTAATCAAAATCTCAGTTGGCTGGATTTACTCTGACAAAGAAGCAGTTTTATAACACCTTTGGAGTCGTATCAGGGTTCTCGTGCCTACCATTATGTGTTGTGTGTGTTTTTTATGTTTGAGAAACCTAGATATAATTTTTATGATTTCAAAAAATTTAAATGATCAAACAGTCACGCTAAATGACTTACGACATTGTTAGCCAGGCGCATTAATTTTATTAAGCTAATATGAAGACCGTAATTTTCTTGATTTATTAGAAACACTAATACTTGTAACGAGTGGGTCTGAAAAACTAATTTCAATGTTACAACATTTAGAAACCTTCACAATATAGTCAAGATCCCATTTAGGAAATTTGAATGTACCATTTTATGATTAGTCAATTATAGAACTCGAATCAGATTGGCAGACGTTCTCAGGTCCATATTTAGCTCACCACCTAGTTGCAAATTATTATCCTACAGCCCATTCTGGTAGCGTCGTCAGTACATAATTGAGGTGTTTGGGCACATATAGGCTAAGTTTTTTTGCATCATTGTAAAAGTTAGAAAAAAAATTTTTTATTTATAATCCAGGTGTAAATTTCTGTAATTGGCCACAGAGTTAATTTTTGGTAAAAACCAAATTATTGACCCTGCGAAAAGCTACATATTAAATTTTGACTTCACTTTATTCTTAGAGGTTGTGCTAATTTGCTAAAAAGTCATTATGCTGTATTTCGAGTATTTGTTAATTTGGTGCCTTATATGTTTATTTTGCTAATGATTTTATGTCAAAAACTTCTTGATATAAGTAGTTTTGATTTCCATTTAAAAAATATGGCGTTCAGACCAATTATCAGCATGTTTTATCATGGCGAGAATTAAAGATATATGCTCCACACCAGTCTTACGGTGTAATAACTGCGCAGGTATATATTCTGTAATGCGTGAAGTAAGTAGTGTTTTATATTTGCCTATTTATCAATTGAACATATCAAATGGTTAAAAAAGCAATGTATTTATGTCTTTTCATAAATATTACGCCGAGCGCGTATAGAACACAAATTTAGAGAAAAATATAAGTAAAAAAATTTAGATATACATTTTTCATTGAAGCTTACCAGTACTATAAAGCAGATTTAAACAATATAATTAAATGAGGCTATTTTATGTTGTGCTGCAACTCGATTAAAATAGCCAGTACTTTATATGACAAATTTAGACAATTAAATAGCGATACGTTGGATCGAATGGATATATCACGCAACAACGAGCAAATAGCAAGTACGGCCCATTCAAAGGCACATCTACACTCACTAATCACCGGTTTATGTTCAATAAATGAAAAGAATTCTTGTCGATTGGATGCAACCTCACCGTATTGATGCCATTATTTGTACATAAAATGATTCTTGCAGGATACCTGTTTGCTAGAAAAGGTTTTAAGCATCGCCAGATCTGGACGTTAAAATTCTTCCGAGCAGATATTTTATATTCTGTAGAACACATGGCGCATACAATTTTGGTTTTAGTAAATTTGTTCTGAAATGCGAAGAAGAGTGCTAAGCAAATAGCAACTGAACAGTCAAAAAGTTTTGTTCACGATATCTGTCATTTTGTGAATAAATTAAACTCTGACAATGTTTAGAACCAGAATAATTTATTTCAATGTTAATTATCTGTTTAAGAGCAGTCCTGTCGATAAAAATATTGATTTTTCCGGTAACATAATCTCAAATGGCCAACCTTAATTTCCATTACCAAAAGGTTATTTATTCTTTTTCTACAAAAATGCAATAAATGATTTAAAAATAGAAATTTTGCAGCCGACATTTCTAAACAAGAAAAATGTAGGCGAGGCTACCAGAGGTGGAAGCCGCATATCTAATTCTGCTTTCCATTAATATGCATTGCGGTTTGATCCGTGCTAGTCAGTTTGCCGTCGTATTCCGATGATGATCATGGAAAGCCGAAACGCGTCAGTACGTGTGACCGACGGTGGTTTTGCTATGTTGTTGGACAACTGGTCAAATAAAATTTAATTGGTGCTTTCTTCAAGTTCGCAAACTTTATTTAAAGAATGGTTGTTTAAAATGGAATACATCCCGAAAGCAGATATGGACAGGATAGTACGATAATTATCACAACGCATTCTCATTTGCAAAAGAAAGTAATTAGATAAGGAATTAACATCATGGAATAACGAAAATCCGCTCGAGATTATTACCAATTCAACAAGCTGGAAGTACTAAAAACAATATTATTACAAATCAAGTATCCTATAAAATTCCTCGTAGCTAACGTGAAGAATAAAAAAGCACAAAAGGCGGTTCCTCTACATCAAACTTAAGAACGATATATGTTAAAATAACATTTTAAATGCGGCACGCAATCTGAAATATTTGCTCGATGAGTTTTAAATGTAGTGAGTATTTGCATGTCTACTACAAAATCATTGTACGTTTATACGTAAAAGACATGCTAAACATTATTTAAAAAGTTAACCTGCTGACGATCGAATAATCTAATGTTGTTTAAATATAAAAATGCAATAGTTGCACTGCGAACAATTAAGTTAGGACAGGCCAAATGTCAAAGAAGTGAACTGAAGTTCATTTTAGACTTAAAACACTTTGAAATTGGGGAACTAATACTTAACAGACAAACATATTTCTCCCAAAATTAATCACCAAACCAGGTAACGTTTTAGGTGTCTTACAAACGAACGAATGAAACAGAGCTGCGCACTATGAAAGCAGTCAGTTTCGGCATACTTATTCTGCCGTTTAACAACTAAAGCAATTTCTACATCAATTGAATAAAATATAGTCAATTGTTCAATTTATGTCAAACGCATATTGCGAAGCTTGATTTCACTTGTTATTGATTAAAATTCGCTTATTGATATTGCCATCATATAAGTGTTAAGTTTCTAAAATCTTTGTCCAAAAAGCCAATTTAAAATAAATTGTGTTCAAGTGCATTGTCTGCACACAGTAATAAGCCAAGCTGTTTCTGTCTATAATTGCATATTTAAATATATAGACGCATTTGAGCATAACTTTAACTGATAATAAGCAAACGAATTAAAGTTTTTTGATGATCATATCGCCATACATGTATTTTATTGTGAATACGTACAACCAAAAAACTATACGACGGGAACAGACAAAAACGCAAATACACACACACACACACACACATATATATATATATATATATATATATATATATATATATATATATATATATATATATATATATATATATATATATATATATATATATACAAAGCGCAAGAAACCAGATCAATCATTTATAAT
Source organism: Eudiplozoon nipponicum (assembly GCA_029291075.1). Classification (NCBI taxonomy): domain Eukaryota; kingdom Metazoa; phylum Platyhelminthes; class Monogenea; order Mazocraeidea; family Diplozoidae; genus Eudiplozoon; species Eudiplozoon nipponicum. The sequence goes on along the minus strand of JAQBSW010002072.1, from coordinate 66,786 downwards.
CATTTTATTCGATTTATGGATACTGAATCATTGATCTGTCTAATTAAAGACAGGTAAACTCATAGACGATTGCAAGATTTAAAAATTGGTTATCCGCAATCATAAAGCTAATGCTTAAAAACGAGTTTATGGACATGGAAATATAATATGTTATTTTAACTATACGCGGAGCATAGCCAAACAGCCTGGAGTCACATTAACTGACAGGCTCATGCTTTCTAAGGGTTTTCTCCAAGTACAACGGAAAGCTGACTAACGAGAATCAAATTATACAAATGAACACTTTTTTTTCAATGTATTCTACATAATACATATTAATACATATTATTGGGAACTTGTTAGTACTTGACACAAGGTTCCACGAACAGGGCACGAAACGGAGCATATTCGATAGTAAGTCTTGCACTTGTACAACTGCGCCACTTCTACAGTTTTGGTAGTTGAATGGACGAGTGGAAGACTGAATTAATAATGTCCTGGTTCGTGCCCCGGCCGTGGCAATTATGACAAAAATAGATTTGTGCTCAGTTAGAACAAAAACGGTAAACTGATGTTGACTGAAAATGAGTGCTGAAATCGTAAGTAATTGTGCTGCAGTTCGAGCCTTGGTCGATTTACATTATAGCAAGTACACGGCGGGTCAGAATTAAAATGAAACCCGTATACTGGATATTTTCTTTTGTTAATTTAAGAAAAGTTTAGTTTATACTGACAGAATGTATATTAAAATTCTCCCATTAAATTTCATGATATATATATATATATATATATATATATATATATATATATATATATATATTTAAATGTGAGAAAATATAACTGTAATTCATGGAATAAAATTTATGAATATATATTATTTCTACCAGTATCTACAACCATTATTCTGAATTCGTTAATATTTTCGGTTATCCAATCCCAAATGCACAATTGTGGTAACCAATCCTCTTAAAGCGTTGACTGTCTTTTGCGTAACGTCATTTGGTGAATCAAGAAAAGAAGTCGTTTAAATTGCGCAAAACAAGGACAGACATAGCTAAAAGGGGAGTGGTTTCGAAAAATGTACATGTGGGATTGGATGACCGAATTTATTAACGAATCCACAATAAAAGCTGTAGATATTTGTAGAAATAAGATTTATTAATAAATGTTATTCCATGGATTACGGTTCTTCCCTTTTCTATATATATACATATATATATATATATATATATATATATATATATATATATATATATATATATATATATATATATATATATATATATATATATATATATACGTAAAATCTTTCAACAATAAGAAATGCTCACGGACTCCAATTACTTTCAAATACTGTGCTTGACTGGAAAATCTGCTTTTCAAATTCTATTTAGCAATAAGCGTGAAATTTGACAGATTTCGCCTAATCTTTATGGGAAATTCAATTAGAAATTCATAAATTGAGCTGAGAACTCTTATTGACTTGGTGATTTTTACACCTATGTCAAATGAATTCTGTCAAGAGGCGTTAAAAGTTGAAATAATATTTGCGAAGTCCAATACTATCGACCGATTGTTATTCAAAATAGAGCAATTTTTGTGATACGACCTAGAGCATAATTAACTATTTTGTCCAACGCGAGATTTTTCCAAGTTTCACTTTTCAGCGGAAAAATTTCGCGACCTCTATTTTTGGCTTTTAATCTGCCACTGCTTCGCACCCAATTTGAAGACAAATTATTGCTTTGCTTTAGAGAAATATGGAATTTAGAAACTTTCTTCAAACAAATAAATCATACAAATTGTATAGGTAGAATATAGAGGTTTATTGCAAAAAGATATATGAAAGTGATTGATGTCGCCTCATTTGATGGGTTCAAAATTACATTACTTTTCTGCGAAAAATAGTTAATTTTTACTTTCGACGTTTTATCAGCCATACCAACATCATTTAAACTTTGATATGCAAGAATTTAACAGTGCAATTTTAATATTGTTTATTTTGCAAAATTTTGCCCTTCTGCTTCCAAATTATACAAGTTTAAATTTTAATTGCATTATTTATGTGATTTTCACAGCTTAATATACATATGAATATTCGCATTGTTTGGGACTTCTTTTGACCGTTTTTTTGCAACTACTTTTCAACCAAGTTTTCCTGGCTCTTGAGCAATATAATCGGTTGAATAAAACTAATAATTTGCGTCTTTCTTATTTTCTTGGAGTTGTATATGTTGAACAAATTTTGCACATTTGTTGATTTCAGAAAGTCATGAGTGTACCCGTTTTGGTCTTATCTTCATCAAAATTTCTTATTCGTTGAATATTCCTCCCAAACATGTTTTTAAGACTATTTTTAAACTCACGTATACTTTAGTTTTAATTCTAACCTCTCCGTAAAGCCAGTTCTAGTATTACATGTTTACATAAGCTTAAAATTCTGCGATAAGCGTGGGCTACCTAGCGCTGAAGTGAATGGAAAGTTTTGATGCGAAACAGCGGTTTTGGCTACTTCTGTGGTGTCATCTTAAAATGAAAAATGAATGGTATTGAAGAAGAGAGTCCTTTTCACTCCGATGCCTTATTTAGAATAAAACACCAGTATTTAAATTTTATTATTTCTGTCACATAACTTTGAGAATATGTTTCATTTATATTTGCCCACGTATCGGATAAGCGTGCTATGATTTAGTGTAAACGTTGTTTTTGTTTAAATTTAGATAGCGATTGATCCACTTCCCGAATGGCTTGTTCCATGTGGTCTATTGCTAGACAATAGGCAAAACTCATTTTGCTGGAATGAGCAGTTTGAGAACGAACAGCAGAACGATTCACATATCCGTTGCAGAAACAAGAATGACGGCGAACTGCAGGGACGCGTGGACGTAAACACACTAAAAGCTCAAATATTGAAATTGTTCAAATCAGACAAAGATGAGAACCCGTTGGCCATTCAAAATGAAATAAAGTTACCGGTGAAAATGGAGTGTACGCATTCAAAATCCCAAGGTAATTGAAATAGTCTGCAGTTTGAAATTGTTATATTTTCGTAAATATCTGGACACTTGTTGGAACATACGCAACGCCTCAAAAACCGTTTTGAGACGCCATATGATGCGACTGGTAGCAGAATTGTCAGGGTTCTGCAAAATACATTATCGTATTCACTGACTTAATGTCATTGCGACCAGCGAATATCGGCGATGCTGAAAGGCATTGTTAAAAACTGTCGAAGCCACACAGATTATTTCCTGTCTTAATAAGATGTAAATTATTATTTAGGTTTTGTCCGAATAGTGGATAAAATTGTTGCTACTTCTTCTCTACAGACTATTTTTGATCCTCGATAATCAATTTTACGTCGTGCTCTGATGATGATCATATAAGGTAGGGACGTGTCAGTACGTGTGTTTGACGATAGTTAACTATGCTGTGTGGAAGATTGGTGTTCATACCGTGCTCGCAAACTTGCTTTAACGAATTGCTATCAGCTTTTATGCTATCAGTGGTTGTTTAATGACGAATGGAAATCGATGAATAGAACTGACTAAGGATGATCCCCAAATTTAAGGCGCTTTCTTGGCTAATGAAACCGTGCTGATCATCCAGATAGTTGCAAATATCATTTAATATTGTAGACAGGAAACCAAGTTCAAACAAAACCATATTATTAATTACCTTATGGGATGGAATTATAGACATATTGTGTTCATATCTCAAATATTTTGTTGATTTAGAAATTTCATTGTGAATAAGGTAGTCCACGAAAGATTGTCACTTTTGCGACGTATAATGCGATGGAAGGCACACTGCTATATAGTGATTAAAACTGCGACAGGCACGTGTATATTTAGAATGCCGTGAATGCTGACCGCATGACGTCGAGGGCATACTCTGAATTCGAGTATATATACTCGTTGCGACTGCCAGCATGCCGATTTACAAGAGAAGCGCATGCAACACAACCGTAGTATTAAACGAGTTTGACGCCACGAATGTGCCGCGCAAATTGTGTTTCTAAATCAATCAATCAACCAGAATTTAGAAAATTGTAATGTTTTCAATTATGGCTTAACAATGGCGTTAGAAAAATTGTACCATTGAGAATAACGACAAAGGAAGATCTAAAAATGATTTGTTAACCGTGCCTGCCTACAGGGAATATAACTTATTTCTTTAAATCTATTCAAGGGACTTGATTTCAATTTTTTAATATTTCGCCATCCGCGCAATAACTGCTTGTGCACCAATATATTCAGTAAAACGGCATTTTTCTGGACATGCATTATAGTTGCTGAAATACCTCAGCAGAAAATCTCTTGTAAAAGTATAATTTTTGAGAAAAAGACTTAATACAGCATTGGAAAAATCCATATTGCTGAAAGTTGAATAAATTCTTCTGCTTTTGGTGCATAGCCAGATACTTCACAATAAAATTGTATGTTGTTCAAAAAATTTGTTATAAAATTCCCCATGTATTTGTCGAAGATTTTTTGTGTGTATTAAAATTTACATTCAATTACAAAACTGTTGATTGACACGTATAATTATTTTCAATATTAGAAAAGTATTATTTGGCCGCAGATTTAAAAGACATAAAGCAAAAACTCTTATCCGAATGCATTTGGAAGACATGAAAATGTTGTTGAATGTAGATATAATTGTCAACAGAACAACACCAAAAGGGTACATTCATTTACGAGAAAATGTTTTTCGTTAGTTACCGGCACTTATTCGCGTTTTCCGCTGCGGAACATGGTGATTTTATTAATCACAGGCTGCAATATGAGGGCTAACAATTATTTAAAAACTTATCAGGTTTTAATTATTGGTTGATTACTTTTAAGAATATTATCATTTTTATTATTATTATTATTATTATTATTATTTTATTATTATTTTTATTGTTTACTGGATATTAATTGCCAAATTAGTATTTTAAATGGTTAAGTTTCCTTCATAAGTTTTGATAAACACACACATACACGTATATATATATATATATATATATATATATATATATATATATATATATATATATATATATATATATATATAAAAGTTGTATTAAACAAAATAGTGCGCAAAATAACATATGCTATTTATCAAGTTGAGCGGTTTCGTTCTTATTGGGCATCCATCTAGTAGTTCCCAGAATTTTCGTGACGGGTATTTGAACCTGGATGCTTTTGATTATGAGATTTTCAGCTCATCACCTACGTCAGCGAAACCGTATTTTACCAGTAATTTGTATTTATCTACCAGATGCATGTTCTATAATGACGAATCAGAGATGGTTATTTGCACTTTAGGCTGAAAACGACACTGAATAGAATCAGCTTGAAGAAAAGATTAACGGAATACCATTAATTGGTATTCAGCTGCAAATTGCATGTAATGCGCAGTTTTAGTGTCATATGGAATGAATTCCAAGACTTATAATCTAATGCATCAAGGTTTAAATCTCAGCCACGACAATTCTGCCAAATTCATGGTGAATGCACAATAAAGGGAAACCGCTACATTGGAATAATTTCCCTTAATACATTTAGACATTTTTGGTTTATAATGAAAAAGTGTAAAAAATAAAACTCACTTTTTTAAATTAACTCGATATCTCTTCCCAAGGTTGTGACAGATTGATTATACTTTGGTTCACAGTTTATTAATCATATATCAAACAGCAAACTAACTAACGAGGACCAAACCGCAATGTATACATATGGAATGCAAAATTAGAGATGCGGCTCTCACACTTAGTATTCTCGCATAAATTGAATTGGACTGAAAATTTATGCTAAGCAATTTCTAGCGATAGCTGCAAAACAGTTAATGTTCGTGCCTGCATAGAAATTGTGTAGTCGTCATTTCCAGTCAAGTACAAGTTATGCGAGACTAATAGATGTGAGAGCCGCACATATAATTTTGCTTTTCATATATATATATATATATATATATATATATATATATATATATATATATATATATATATATATATATGCATTGCGGTTTGATCCAGCGCTAGTCAGTTTGCTGTCGTACTCTGATGATGATCATGGAAATTCCAGAGGCGTAACTACGTGTGCCTGACGATTATTTTGCTATGTTATTCGACGACCGGTTAAATACAATGTTATTGGTATTTAAAATAAACTCGCGAACTTGATTTAAATAATTGTTACCACCACCCGCGCAAGCAGTGATTTTTTATTTGTGTTATCTAGCTTCGCAGTTTGTTTAGCACATCTTTTTTTTAAATTTATTATTTTATGACGGATTTTTATACTTAGATGCGCAGTGCATAAATCACATTTTGTAATTAAATTCTATGTACACACATGTCTCATTATCAGCTATTTCGTGCTTATCTTATCTATAATATTTCCGCTTCGCTGTCTGCCTTCCATAGTCTTCCGTATAATAAAACATTGTCTATCTATATATTAATTCCAAGGCGCTCATCATAGCCAAGTTTGTCTGTCATGATTTTCTGATTAATAATTGGTATTTTAGATCTATGCATATCACGGACGGATTGCTTAATCTTTTATGCGCAATGTTTAAAACATATTTTAACAAACCTGTTAACCTTCCACGGTTTGTGGAATAATAATTTATATTCGATCGATGTATATCGATTATGGATGTTTCAATTTTTTTTGCATAGTGCATCCATCAAGTTCTAAACCTCATCTTCACCTTTCATTGTATTTCGATGAACAATTTCTACTTTAGATCCGTGAACATTGAATATTGAATCTTGCAAATTTTAACTGGGCTGTATCTATAAAACATTCTCTTGACAGTTTACCTACCACAGCTACTGTTGATTCTTGTGCAAAAATGACGGTTTCTTAAAATTGAGCTACAAATTATATGTATCAAATTTCAAGGTTCCACGCTCGTATATCATTTGTTCCGTATTGGCGCGGGTAATTTTAAATATAAGTACGTTGTTGTCGGATCCTTTAAATTTTGTACACTGCGTATACGTAAAAAGATATGACATGCTGTAGGACACCAATGTTTTTCGAATTAATACTCTCTCATTTATCCACGTAGGACGATGGCGGATTTTAAAACTGATTTTGCTAGCTTTATCCATCATATCCATGCTTTGCTAATTGTCTTTCATGGTTTTCAGACGTATATCTTATTTTCATGCATGTTCATCGAGGTCGAACATTTGAAATTCATGTGCATAAATCAGTAATCAAATTTTCAGCAACATGTTTGCCATTAACTTTTGGCAGATTAACACTTTTTATTTAGGATCCATGAACATCGACGGCAGAATCTTTAAACGTGTAATACTACTACAACAACACTAACTACTACTACTACTACTACTACTACTACTACTACTACTACTACTACTACTACTACTACTACTACTACTACTACTACTGCTACTACTACTACTACTACTACTACTACTACTACTAATAATAATAATAATAATAATCATTATCGTAATCATAATAATAATACTTTTTAATTGGCATCAATGACCATCTTTCAGTTATAGAAGAGCTCCACGTAAATATCATAAAAAGTATCCTTCAATAAGATAATATCGACTGGAATGAATTCCTGGAAATTGACAGAATCTATATTCGCAGCAGAATTCCAAACTTCTGTTTAATTCTGCATGCGCGCATCGTTTGTGTAGAATCTGTGCAATGCACAAACGAGCAGCAAATTGCGAAATTTGAAATTCTTCAAATGGGTGAGCAACCGTTGAAGCTTAAATCGGAGAAAGCACCATTCGAATTTAAAATTATAATCATACATGTCTTCGTGAGTGACTGACGCCGACAGGATTGTAGATAATGTTCTGCCGTCACTAGCACAGGTTAAAGAGCCACAAGTGCCCCGAATAACGACCAAATTTATTCACGTTATCTCTGAGGAATTTATAGAAGAAGTGCAGATTAACCGTCTTCTTAAATTCATCGTGTGGTAGTTTTGACTATTCTTTTGGTCCTAAAAAATACACTGATTTTAGTATGTACATTAGGAGTATGCCAGGGTTTGATTGAGGACTTACAAGTTCGCCCAACATATGAGAGGCGAAGGAGTGAATAATCTGTCAACGGAAGACTTGAAGAAGCACTGTGTACACAGGAGATTAACTTAAGAGGAGAGAATTTGAAAAGAGGAAGCGCTATCAATATTTCTGACCAAGGAGGGAAACACGTTTCAGAAAGCAAGCGCCTATCCGCACTTTAGCTAAGAAGGATGTGAACGTGTAGGGGTAATAAAACTCACTGGTGCAGAATATAAGAGGTAGAACGTAGGCTTTGAATAGCATAAGTATTAGAATAATGTTCTGTTTTTTAAAGCTTCTTAAATGAACCCACTTGAAGAGCTTAGTTATGGTTTGTTTGAGATGCAGTAAATTGTCCAATTAAATGGAAAATGTGATATTTACGTGGTTGATAATAACGATGTTCTGTATATCTAGGTAGAGTTTAGTTTATGTCAAAGGATTAATAGAATCGGGACCAAGCTCTATTAAGCGAGTCTCTTCCGGGTTATTTTTGAGGCCAATTTTGCTACGTTGTACTTGCAGTGAGAATAGCAGCTGGGCGTATGTTTAAATTGAGAATAACATTATTGACAGGGCTGCTAAAATTTCGTTTCCTTCGCCTGAATTGTTTAAAGTGATAGATTTAGAAGTAAAGGTCCTCGTACGGATTCTGCGGGGCACCACAACGGATAGAACCTGAAATCATGCGAACATTGTCGATTATTTTCGATGTTGATCGGTTTTGGCGATAGAAACTGGTGAGCCTAAAGATGCGAACGCGGATCCCATCACTTAACAAAGTAAATTCAATCATTGTGATGGAGACAGTGCTAAATGCTATGAAAATATCAAGAAAGAGGAGATTGTAGCTGCACCCTTGAATAGATAGAAGAATAGCAGTGATTTGGACGCTGGCAAGTATAGTGGAGTAGGAATGTTGAGTCATAAATCCGTGTTAATCATCTAAAAGAGAAAAAAATTGTTCCAGATTAAATGAAAGGTGACATTTTATTTTAGAGAAATCTGTTCATAACTTTAGTGAAGGCCGGGATAATGGAGATGGGACGAAGTTGCTCAAAGGAGGAGATCAGCGATGTTTCGCTTATCGTAATTGGCATGATAGTCAATTTTACGCATTCCGGGTGTAATGTGGTAATTTATAGACAATTGTTAAAGACTTCAGCAAGCAAGGAGGAAAGGTTACAACCAAAGAGTTCAATCATGGGAACGGAGATTCCATACTGGTACAATTAATGTTTGAATTTTAGGTGCTTTATAGCTTAGACGACCAAGGCCGGTGAGATGTGTAATTCGTGAAGACTCCCGGATTTACAGTTATTGGTCGCCATTGTCAATTGTGAGGATGCGGAGTATCAATCGGAAATGAGGCTCAATTATTCATTTGCAAAGTTGTTTTCCTGTAGATCCAATGAAGTTAATGCTCGATTGCCTTGATTTATGAAAATGCTGGTACCTAATTTTTGCAAAATTCCGTTTATAATTGAAGTCCGATCGAATGCACCTTTCAAAACTTAGTGCTTACGTTTTCATCGTATACTGAATAAAGTCATAATAAGTTTTAGTGAATAAGAGCGGGCTTATGAAGTAGTGCGTATTCTTAAATTGCAAGCCACATTACCGTGCGCGTTAAAGAATGTTTTCCGCCTTATTAAATTCCGTGCATGTTAGATAGAGGAGAAATTGGGGAATGTGTTATCAGGTGTGATTATTTCATTAAATGTTATTGCATCGCAAAATAGACTAAATGCATTCTAGTAAATGGAAAGTCTGACTATTTGAATGGACGTCCTTGAAGCGGAGAATGAGAGGAGATCTCCTAATCTTGGACGATGATTAACTTTTCGGAGTAGCGGGCGTTTTTTCTAGGCTAGATTAATCTTGTTAAAGTTATGGAGGATAAGGCTATTCAAAATATGGTACTTATCAGACGGTTGTGTGACGGAAGTGAACATAGATGATTGAATGATTAGACCTGTAATATACACAGGCAGGTAAAATTTAATCCAGTATCGTCAGATGAAAGGCAAAAATTTATGTTCCAAATAGTTGGAGGTAGACTGATATGATCGGACATATGTGGCTAACCCATGTTCAAGTTCAAAAGATCTGTCATTCCGAACAAAGGAAGAAATCATTAATATGGGAGAGACCTACAAATAATGAGAATCGCGTTAAACCAATTAGAAGAAAAATATTAATTCGGTGTAATGAATCGGGCAAGGTTCATACAAGGACAACCGGAGTGCCGACATTGGTCATAAAAAGTGAATGAGTTCTTGTTGATAAAGTGCGAATGATCATGGTCAATTCTAGCCGTCCTAATGCAATTCGAATCTGAGGTTGCGGATGTTGAATTTGTTGCAATCTTGACATAGGTGGCACAGGTAAACAGCGGGAAGTAGGCGGAGGGTTAGTGTCGCTCAGTGGCAGAGACACTGCTGTAGATAAGTTTATGCTCTTAGAAGGATGGGAGCTTATCTAGATAACTTGTTTATACTAGAGGGCTGTTTAAATTAGCGTTAGAATGGTAGGACAATGGGCAGGAACGGGGAATTTACTGCATCATATGTACAACGATGGCGAACTTTTAAAACTTAGTTGCACAGAGTGTCCATCATATTTTAAGCTTAAATGATTGCTTATAATGGTTATCTGATATACCAATGACATATTATTAGTATAAACTATGGCAATACATCCAGTAAATCGGTTTTGTCCTTATTGAAACAGGGCTCGAACCTAGGCATGTCTGCCTAGGTATCTGTTGCTCTAACCACTGAGCCTCCTTTAGTATCTAGAGCAGCAGGTTTCGAAGAAGACGTGCCCAGGTTCGAGCTCTGTTCGAGACAAATTCTGGATAGCACGTGATAAGATATCTATAAGAACAAAACCGATTTACTGGATGAACTGCCATTTGCACATTATACAACGCTTAATTTATATTAAAAAATGTAAGTATATAATGGACAGGTGTCTATATGCCATTGTATTTAAACAGTCGTCAAACAACATAACAAAAATACCGCCAGTCGCAACGCACTGACGTGTTTCGACCTTCCATGATCATAATCAGAGTACGACGGAAAACTGACTAGCGAGGATCAAACCGCAATGCATACATATGGAAAGCAAAAGCCGCATATCTAATTTTGCTTTCCATATGTATGCATTGCGGTTTGATCCTCGATAGTCAGTTTGCCGTCGTACTCTGATGATGATGATCATGGAAGGTCGAAACGCGTCTGTGCGTTGCGACTGGCGGTAGTTTTGTTATGTTGTTCGTCGACTGGTTAAATACAATGGGCTTGGTGTTTACTTCAAGCTGGCAAACTTGATTTAAAGAATTGGTACCACCACCCGCGCAATCAATTATTGTTTAATTGAGGTGTCTATATGATACACGGAATTGTTAATACCGCTTGCGATACAATTGCACTTTTAATTAAAGGATGGATTCTGCAGGTTATGCGTCGAATTTTAAACTCTACAGTTTGCATTCCATGGTTTTTTTTTTCAACAAATTTTTCCTTATTCATGCACCTCGATGGCGGATTCTTTAGACTCTTGTGTGCAATATATCCGGCAAAATTTACGCTTTCATGTTGGCTTTAAGGGTTTTTGATAAAAACATTTCATGTTAGATCCGTTTAAATCGATGTCAGATTTTCAAACTTGTTTGCGCAACTCATTGATCAATCTTTTAGCAACAATATTGAATTTTGCTAGGTATCTTATATACGCTTCGTTTTAAAGACTTACTTGCGTAAATCAAAGGCGCGTTCTTTAAACTTTTACTGACAATAGATCCATCATACTTAATGTTTCCATGTTTGCCATTGTTGTTTTTCTAATTGAGAATTCCTATTTTATATACACGCACATTGATAACGGATTTTTAAGCATTATATAAGCAGAGTATCCATAAAGTTTTAAGAAATTATTTTGCCTTTCATGTTCTTCGAATTAACACATTGTATTATACATCTACGTACACCTATGGCATATACTTCAAACTTTTGTACACAGTGTAGCAATACAATTTTATTCATCATTTCTTTTAATCAAATCAAAAGTGCGATCTGGATATGAGCACCACCCCAATAATATGCATATGTTTATCAGTATAATCTAAGCATTGTGTACTTTAGAAAAGACAATTCATCTAGTAAACCAGTTTCGACATTATTGAGAACTCTTCGCGTGCTCTAACATGTTTGTGTTTCATGGGTATTGAGATTCGTACTTGGTATTTCAAATACAGGGAAAAAGGAAATTTTGTAAAAATGTTGATTGTGCCAGTGAACCTGCTTGAGTAATAGCTTAACTGCAAAGTCTGATTGATTGTAAAACTTTAAAATGGTTTAATGGTTCTAAAAGCTATGTTGATCAAAGTTCAGTGACAATTAGCACGTGTGGCTTCTTCTGCGTAGACTTGCAACAACTTAGTCAACAATTTATTTATTGTGTCTTTTTCTCAGCACCAAATCTATGATGGTATATTGCGTCAATGGAATTCAATGACAATATCTGTAGAATATTTTGTTTTAGACTATGCGAATCATTTATCATCAATAATGATTTTTTAAAGCACACACACTATATCCAATAATTGACGGGAGAAATAAAACATGCTTTCATTTTTCATACATAGAAATAGAGCAAATTGAACTGTTATTCCAGGATATTTAAAAAATGAAGTACAGATAAAACATGGTTTGTTGGTGGTAGTAAGGCCCAGTGATACTTCAGTCGCAAATGTCATGTGTTTCTGTTTACACATAATCAGTCACACAATGTTGCATAATTATCGCAGCGATGTTGTAAGACTGGTAAGATAAAATGTGATTTCTGTTCTTAAAATACTCACAAGCTTGATATAAATACTTTCTATAACCACTCGCGCAGTCAATATTTGTTTAATTGCATTATTCATCAAATCAATAGCCCTTCCCCAGGTATGGTGTTGTCTGCGCTGTATTGACAGACTGGGAGGAGCTAGTTCTAACTACAGGTCTATAGAGATGCCGCAAGGCTCCACCTTAATGAAAGACTAACCACATGCATGTGTTAATATAAAATTTAAAATTGAGAGTAGTGTGTGGTAGGGCGACCCAACGCAGTCAAATTATACGAAGCAAACGTGCCCAGGTTCAAGCCACCTCAGCGGAAATTTCTCGACCGTACGTGCAGGGATCTCAATAGGGACGAAACCGGTCTATTAAATTTATTTCCTTTGCTACATAATTAAAATTTTTTGGTTTATTCTCTCATATATATATATATATATATATATATATATGCATATATAATGAGATAGCTGTGTATTACCAAAATGCAAACTTGATATAAATAATAACTAAAACAACCCTCGCAATTATCGATTGGTTAAATGAGTAATCATTCTCCTCTAAATAGTTTGAATTTTCAATCGCAAGCAATGGTTCTTTTATAACATCCGTTTGCATAACAATGTGCTAGAATTATCTAAGATGAATGATCGTAGGCCAGCTCCTTTTAAATTGTCTCGAGTATGAACAAAATTATGGTTACATTTTTAAAATATAATTTCTTTCCATTTGAGGCATCTAGACCATACAAGCGACAAAATTTCAATTACTTGCAATTAAAATTTTAATAACTTTTATTTGCATATAAATATTAAACCAGGTTTAATTTGATACACATTTTTCATGTAGGATGGTAACAAACTGTAAAGACTAATGGAATGTAATAACAAATGTTTTCTTTCAATTTAAGCCTCAAATAGTATTCGATAGCGAATACAGTTCATATAGTAGAAAGATTTTGACATTACTGAGCACTTAGGAAGCAACTACCGGAAACATGACGACAGGATCCCAAACCCGGGCTCAACTATTTTTGTGTCTTGCAAGAATTCCACGGCGCAACACAAGATGTGCACAATGTATATATATATATATATATATATATATATATATATATATATACATATATATATATATATATATCTATATATATGACATACATATATACACCTATATATACCTATATATATGTATATATATATATATATACCTATATATACCTATATATATGTATATGTATATATATACAGTATCATTTGTCTGAACAAGCTTAAAATTTTGAGTATTTTGTATGATATTTGTAGTTTCCATAATATACGCTATCCTTCTTCGTAGCTTGTTCTTTTTCTAGAAACAATTTTATATTAAACATATAAATAACATCGTATTTTTTCAAATAAATTTACGAAAATTTACTGATTCACCTTTGCGAACACCACGGTACAAGTGAGCGGTTTTCGACGTACACATTCGGCAAATATTTTGTTCTCTCAAATGGCATTAGCGCCTACTAACAGTTCTGAAGTGGAAAGATCTTGCTGGGATTCCGATTTCCATCCGAAAGGTTCATCACAAAACGTTATCTATCTACCACAAAACCAAAGACATAAAGCAGCTAATAACATGTCATTTAACTCAGCCTATTTGACAAGTCGTCGGGCCACCATTTTTCAGCTAAGCAACATCAACGCGCATGGCACCGCAACCATCACGAACAAGCAGCATAGCTGCTCATTTTTTTGTGATTCTCCAAGTCCACTAAATAGAGCAGACTCAACATCATCACTCTTGCCGACCAATCATCAGGGAATTGGTGTACGCTATCTGATTGGTCAGAAATACTGGACACGTCGGCCAAGCATAGAGAGCGTTTTGTCGGGAACATTAAAATCGCGAATTCCGATTGGTAGCGGTTACGCCAGCACTCGAAGAACTTCAATTGGTACAACTTCGAGCAACTTTCCTGTGAGTAGATGAAGCAGAAGCATGTGCTCTCCACATTAAATGGCTATATATATATATATATATATATATATATATATATATATATATATATACAGGCTTTCTTAAACTATTGACTGTTCAACTAAAATATGATATTTTTGTAATTTACACGTTAATCTAGCCAAATTCTTCAGTTCTTTATCATTCATATAAGATAGTTGAGAAAGACACCTTAATTGATTGAGCACTGTTGCCTTGCAAGCAACAGGTACCAAACTCCAAAAAATTATATTTTATATCGTTTCATAGCTTAAGCTAAGTAAGTCTTTGCCAAATCTATATCACATCATATGAGCGATGCCTTCGGCGACATTGGGATAGTAAATTTATGGTTTGCTCCAACAGACAAATTTTATTTATTTTCAAGCAAAAGAAACCACGCAATTCTGCGCATACTTTAAAAACTTGGACAAATTCTTAAGTCGAAAATAAATGCGAGTAATACATTTTAGAACTTATCTACATTTCAGACCAAGGTTTGTAGTCATTCAGCTAGCTCACCTTTTTCAAATGAGATCGGGCTGTTACTTTTATATCATTCAAAGTTACCACGTGACGCGTTTTACAAAAACGAATTTGTTTTATTTTCCACGTGATGCAATTGAATTTAAATACTACCCTTAGAATTATTTGGGATACATAAATGTTATGAAACAGCAAGTAATCGAATTGCCTAAGAGACGAATCACTAATTTTAAAGCGTTGGAAAAAAAATGCTTCCAATAACGGCTTACCTACACACCTTGATTATTTGACGGTTTGTAAGCA
Organism: Eudiplozoon nipponicum; assembly: GCA_029291075.1. Taxonomy (NCBI): domain Eukaryota; kingdom Metazoa; phylum Platyhelminthes; class Monogenea; order Mazocraeidea; family Diplozoidae; genus Eudiplozoon; species Eudiplozoon nipponicum. Next base: position 51,135 of record JAQBSW010002072.1, on the reverse strand, counting down.
AACGATTACACTGTAGCTTGCCAGATACAATTTATTTTCTTTCACGTTTACATTGTATGGTTGATCTTAACCTTTAATTATTTGTCATATCATAATGCTTTTACTGGAATGCATTAAACGATGCTCTTTTTGCAGAATTATTGGTAGGACCTGTCATACAACTATGCAGTTTGCTTGACTCAAACTGAATATTTTCATTAACAGAAATTAGTGCTGTTAATCCATATGATTGGCAGTCTAAATACGTATGGCTTTCTTGGACTCAGCCAATTCATTGATTTAACCAAAATGTGTCTGCTTTTCTCGATGCTATTCATTGCTTTAGTGCATGTTTTAACCGAGAAGTTAGTATCTTGGAAGCCAAAGAAATATATGAAAAGCAGAAAAATTGTGAGTAAATTAAAAAAAGATGTTGTTATGGCTTGAAAAATAACATAAAACAAAAAAATTATTGCTAAATATAAACTAATACAAAGTGAAAAATAAAATAAAACTATTACGCTGATGAGAAGATTCTATGACCGCATTAGTGTAATTAAATTATCATTCGGGCGATAAAGACTATTATTATATCCTTTTATATAAAACAGATTCAAAACTAGGTATATTAATGGCTTTCTTGTTGGGTTATCAATGTGCGGTGACAGATTTTCTACCTCGTTTTGCTTACAACGGTACGTCTTCAAATATATGAAGTAAACCGTCTCGTTGTTCGCTCGACATGAAACATTTCACTACCGCCAGCCGCAACGCACTGACGCGTTTCGACCTTCCATGATCATCATCAGAGTACGACGGAAAACTGACTATATGGAAATCAAATTTAGAAATGCGGCTCTCACCTCTAGCAGTCTCGCATACATTGAACTTGACTGGAAATGTCGGCTGCACAATTTCTATGCAGTCACGAACATTAACCGTTTGCAGCTTTCGCCACATATACATATATAGGCAATACAATTTAACTATAATTGATTTCGTGGGTGGTGTTAACAATTCTTTGAATCAAGTTCGCAAGCTTGAAGTAAACACCAATCCCATTGTATTTAACCAGTCGTCGAAAAACATAACAAAAAAATGATAAACGATATCGATCAAGGGCAGGGTAAATTGATCTGCTGGAGTAACAGGTGTACAGAATTGGTTAAAATCATAAATTAAGGTAAAATTTAGCTTATTCCAAGAACCATTAATTTGGTACCATTTACAGGTTTGGTATCTTAAAAGTATTGGTGATGGTACTATGTACAGGCTCGATTTCTCGAAAAACCTTGTCTTTGTAAAATAACAGTGTCGGTATAAACTGTACAAATGGAATTAGGTTTGAAGTCGTATTCCCGAAGAATTCATGTGAGGTTAACTTAATCAGTGCTTGAATAAACAGTCGTTTGGAGAGTATACCGCATCTCTCTTGATCAAAAATGTAATAGGTAAATGGTGCAGAAGATTATGGCTTTCGTTCCTACTGACTTCTGGACATATTTGAACTAATCAGTTACTACGTGCGCAACACCTAATAAATAATTTAGTATGCGCAAGTAGTTCGTTTTTAGAGTTGATACAAAATTCCAAATGTTAGATGGGGGAATAGATCATTCATTGGTACCGAGGGCAATAGGGTTCGCAAGGATGTGCAAGTGAATTTTCTTATATTCTGAAATGATTTGATGATTGAATGTTATTTTTGACCATATTAATTGAGGTGGATTTGTCAGACACTGGCAGAAAATTAGTACGCACATGAGCTTAATCTAACCCTGTTGATTGTTAGGCTGCTATCAAAATCAAATACATATTTAACAGTTAGACACTATTTGTTGAGTAGAGCTGATATATATGCAATTATGTATTAGGTGTTACGCACCTAATAACCAATTAGCTCAAATATGACCAGAAGGATAAATGAAGGCTAGCATGAACCGAGAGTATAAACTAATTTGCACAATTGTTTCGATGAGTCGGCACTAAGCACGAAACGAATGTGCAAATGAGATTATAGTCTTGGTTAATGCTGGATTTGTTTAATCATTCTGGTCATATTTGAACAAATCTGCCACTAGATGCGCAACGGCTTATACACAATTAAATAGATATGAGTTCTCCCCAACAAGTAGTATCAAATTGTTGAATATGTAATCGAGTGCAGCAATGTCTAACACAAAATTGTGAATTTTTAAGGTGATCGAGGCCAGAATAAAAGTATTTGTTGAGTTATTATGCGTTTAGTGTGTTAGTCGTTCTTAATTTTGATAAAAATTTCGCCTACCTTAAAAACCATGCTGTCAGCACCTTTTAAGTGTATATAGTATGTATACCGAGTTGGCTTTGATCTTGAACTGCCAAAAACGTTGTGTAAAGTTAAGTCTGGTATTGATACAATAAACATGCGTATAGGAGACTGCGTAGCACAACTTTCCATGTGTCCTGACAAAATATATAGTTGATCTGTGGCGTATTGCCCGCTAATATTTATAAGGCGTTTGGAAGCATGAAATGCAGTTGATCATCAGTTTATTCCGATCGCACCTGCTGCTTTTGGTATATACTTCTGGTCGCATACAATCTGATCTGTTACTGGGAACGCCAAGTGATTAAACGATTATCGGTTGCTAGGGTGATGATAACAATTATCTAAACAAGGTTGCAATTTTGATATAAACAGCAATCCCATTATACGCATACATTTACCATTATAAACCAAGAAATGTATATAGTAGCAAAGAAATGCATCCAGTAGACTGGTCTCATCTTTATTAAGATCTCTTTAAGTAATTTCTATAATTTTTCCCCCGGACATTGCATAAATCTAGGTACGTCAGATTCGGAGTCTGTTGCACTAAACACTGAGCACTCCTACCACAACAGGCAATTCATCCAGCAGACCGGTTTCGTCCTTCTTTTGAACATATTACTTGCTGTCCTGAATTTACCGCGGACAGGACTCGAACTAGGGCACATCTACTGCGGAGTCTGTGACTCAATAAACCTGCTACAGTGTGGCGCCGAGGATATTCATAGACTCGGAGCAGACATGCACCTGAATGAACTACTAATTGTTTAATTACATAACTGTGCAATTCAATAATACTGTCCCAGGAGTGTTTTTTCTGTCTTATAATGGCATATTTAGGGTGGCCAGCTGAAATCTTATGTTCAAATAAATGCCATTTATGCTCCATCTGAAAGAAAAGCTAACCGAAAAACAATAAAGTTCTGTCTATTGTGCAACGGGATAGCTCCGTGGTTATAGCCATGGGCTCTATATATAAATTGAGCCCAATTTAAAGACCCGTTAGCGGGAAATTCTGGACAGTACATTAAGAGTTCTAAATAAGAATGAAACCGGTCTACCGGATGTATTGCCTTTTATATGCAATAAAATGCTTCGTTAATACTGACAAATGTATATATATATATATATATATATATATATATATATATATATATATATTATAATTTGTATTTATAATAGAATTGGTATTCATACCAAGATCGCATCCTTGATTTAAATAAATTGTAAAAAATAACGAATAGTTCTGAACTAATGTATTGATTGATGTCAAGTTATTTTCATCTAGAAAGCATGAAAATTCGTTTCTACAATCTGCGCCTACGTTACATAGAATGTTTGTTTATCATACATTTTTGAAATAAGAAGTTTTGCTAGATAGTAACTAATCATAATTATTTCTAAAAAAATAAAAATAATAATAGTATTAATACTAATTATAATAATAATTTTATAATAATAGTAATAATTGTAATAGACAAAGAATATTTATAATTAATTAACATTTATTTTTAATTTTATGTTTGGTAATAAAAATTCTATTTTTATAAAAATAATTATAATTAATATTTAATTTCAATATTAATATTATGATTTTACTTATTTTTACTATTACTGCTAATACTAGTATGAATATTGTTATTTGTACTATTGCCTACCTTTTACAGACAAATTATTATTATTATTATTATTCTTTTTATGTTCGTTTGCTAACAATCTTATTGTAAGGATGAAAGGAGTCAATTGATTGCTTATATTTTGAGTAAATATTTGCTCTCTAAATGCTTGGACACAAAAATATCAACTTTTTGTACAAAAAAATTATGAAAATAAAATGTTCAGCCTACACCGCCTACTCGAAAAGCAGCAATATAATTCACCATTGCACTAAATCAAATCCCGATATTTGAACCTAAATAATGGAGTATGTCCCAAAGTTAAGTCAGATAATTTTTTCATGTGAAAGGGATTTCTGGAACCGTTTAAAAAATTTGATATTCGTCTACAGATATTGTGTAAATATGACTGTAAAATTTCACATATGTGCGCATGCATTCATTTTATTTCGTCTGAAATATCGAGAATTTTGGTGGTGTTCAGAAGTAGTTATAATACGCAATTTTAGTGAACTTTGGCATAATTAGAAATCTTTCAACTCAGTAAACATGATGTTGGGACCCGGTACAATTTTGGCAAACATAGTGTTGGTGTTAGGTACTAACTACAACATTAATTTTAATGTTACCCTTTAAGGCTCATATATATATATATATATATATATATATATATATATATATATATATATATATATATATATATATAATATAGTTTGTTGGCTTTGAAGTCTCATTGTCGAAGTCTTTATATGAAGTCAGCTCGATAACTAAAGGTATGCAAATTCGTATAAAAGATTATATCGTCCGATTGTCACACATTCCTCATACAAATATATAGTGTGTGTAAGGTGAAATGCCGACTTTTACTGATGAGTCGCCTGTAAATCCAAAACGACGTTCCCATGAGATTATACGTTGTGATCATGCTGAATATGGTTTATCCGTCTGGTCATGTTTAAACTAATAGTTTACTAGGTGCTCAACACCTATTACACAATTGCATATACATTAGTTCCCCGCATTAAATAGTATCCAACTGTTAAATATATATTTAATTTTAAAAACAGCCTGACCAACAACTGGGTTGGATTAAACCATTCCTGAATTGGGTCATGAGCTTGCTAATTTCTGTGCAAGTGCCTGCCAGAGCAACCGCATTTACTACGGTTATTCACAAGATTCAATCATGAAATATTTTCAGATGAAGAGAAGATTAACTTGCTAGTCGTTGCGAATCCTACTGCCCTCGTTAACAGGGAATGTGGTAGAGCTTGATATATTCCATTTCTAAAAGTGGTCAGTAGCATAGATGCGGTAGAAATTGTTGTTACTGTTAAGAAATCCATTGCTTTGGATGATAGTAATTAAGTAAAGGTAAATCAAATTTGCGAGTTTCGACGGTAAAAAATTCTCATTGCTTTACCAGTGGTATAGAATGGTATAATTGCCTCTAGTCTTCTATATTGATGCATTTAAATTGTCAACGTTTATAGTAAAAGTACGATACCTAACTGACTACCAAGAATCAGATCGTAATGCATATACAAGTTAAGTAAATTAAGATAAGAGGCTCCCACCATTAGTGGTTATGCATACGTCGTTCTTCACGAGAAATCTCAGCTGCAAAATTTGGGAAAGACATCCAATAAGGACGAAACCGGTCTACCGGATGAATTGCCTTTTCTACACTATACAATTCTTAGTTTATACTGATAAATTTATGTACTTAATGGATCAGTTGTTTATATCAAGTTCGCAACCTTGCTTATAATAAATGCTATCACCGCCCCCTCAACCAATGTAAGTTTAAGTCGATTTCTTGTTTGGGTGAAAATTATGCAGTCAACAGATTTCAATATTATAGAATAGAATATCTTTATTTGGATTCAAACCACACATATTCCATCAAATAATAACATTGGAAAATGTACAATATAAAAAAGATATCACATCACATAAATATGTGCAATTAGTCTCATGTAGGTAAGTAAATCTCACTAGATGTTCTGTACAATATATCAACATCAGAAAGTTCGGCTGTAAAGAGTAATAGATTCATCATCAAAAAAAAAGTGGGAACCATGACTAGCAATTGATTGTATGTATTGTTGACTAACATAGTGATATAATGCAAAAAATTTCCATTTTAATAATACAAAACGTGGAGATAAAAATCTCAAGAAGTTATGTTGCTGATAACAATTATACTTGCCTTTTATTCCACAAATCTGCGAAATGCAAGCATCTCTTAAACAGTTTATTTTCAATTACTATAATCAAGTTTGCGATCTTGATATAAACACCTGACCCATTAATTACTTACATATGCCAGTATAAACTAAGAATTGTATGGTGTAGAAAAGGCAATTCATCCAGTAGACCGGTTTCGTCCTTAGTGGGAACTCATCATGTACTGGCCAGAATTTGCTGCGGCCAGAGCTCGAACCTGGGCACATCTGCTTTGGAATCTGGTGCTCTAACCAGTGAGCCACTCTGTCGCGTACTACACTATACACAATATTCAGTTATATACTAGCTAACGTAACTTGGTTAGTTTTTTACTTTAGGTGGAGCTCATATGGCATCCCTTTAGACACAAATTTCCAAATAACCATGCCCAATCTGTCATTACTGAACAGACACCACACTACATGGTGAAGTGGTATTGAAATGAACATTTATATATTTAAACCCGCGAAGCCAATGTTAGTTTAATTATATAAATGTCCATTTCAATACCACTTCCCTATGTAATGTGGTGTCTTTTCAGTAATGACAAATTTGGGATGGTTATTTGGTAATTTGGGTCTAAATGGATGCCATATTAGCTCCACCTAAAGGAAAAATAGACTAACCAAGTTACATTAGTTAGTATATAACTGGAGATTGTGTGTATTGTAGTGCGCGGCAAGGTGGCTCAGTGGTTAGAGCACCATATTCCGAAGCAGGCGTGCCCAATTTCGAGACCTGTCCGCGCCAGTTCCTGCACAGTAAATTATGAGTTCCCAATAAGACGAAACCGATCTACTGGATGAATTGCCTTTTCTACACTATACGATTCTTAGTTAATACTGACATATGTAAGTAATTAATGGGTCAGGTGCTTATATCAAGATCGTAACCTTGATTATAATAATTTTTATCACCACCCGCTTAAGACTATTTTCAGTTGGAATCTGGTTAAATATTTTGAATATTAGCATTGAATATTGATCAAGTGGATAGTGGTTGAAACCTGCCGAGTTTATCCGTGATTGTGGGTTTATTGCTTCTGAAGAGTTTCCTCAAGTGAACGAAATTATCTTGCTATTGTTCAACGTTACTAAAATGAAATATTATTTTGCGTGTGAGTACTATAAACCATGATTCCATTCTCTAAGTCCACTAAAAAAATTAACTAACAAGAATTAGAAGATTGGTATATACTAATTAAAGTAAACAGTCATTGATTGCGCGGGCAGTGGTAATAATTATTTAAATCAAGTTGGCGATCTTGAAGAAAACACGAATCACATTTTTTTCAAATCAATCGTCGAACAAGAGCAAGACAACCGTTGTTGTTCGACGATTGGTTATTTACAATGGAATTGGTGCTTACATCAAATTCACCAACTTATATATAATAATATCTGCTGTACAATATCAATGCAGTTCCAAGCATAACACTTAAAATATTTTTGCCTTCATATTGATTAATTCATTTAAGATGATCTTGATTTTGCTAAGGTGACCAACATTTTTTCACATATAATTTGGATGCTTCAAATATTAATCAATCTAATATTTGACTACAACTATCGAGCAAAGCAGCAAACCTAACTTCCGTCGAAGTTTTTGGAACGCTGTAAACTTTCGTGGCCGTCATGAGAACACAATGATAAGCTAACTAACGAGAAAAAGCACAATTACTTGTTGCTATGATTTAAGAGGCTTAGTAACATTCCCTTCTGCAGTAGTATATTATATTAAAATTTGTTCTAAGCAGACGCCGTTTATTGCTTTTTAAATGTAAACAAAAGCAAAATTGAAACAAAAATTGATTGCGCGGGTGGTGGTAACAATTCTTTAAATCAAGTTTGCGAGCTTGAAGTAAACACCAATCCCATTGTATTTAACCAGTCGTCGAACAACATAACAAAACTACTGCCAGCTGCAACGCACTGACGCGTTTCGACCTTCCATGATCATCATCAGAGTACGACGGCAAACTGACTATCGAGGATCAAACCGCATTGAATATATATGGAAATCAAATTTAGATATGCGGCTCTCAACTCTAGCAGTCTTTCATACATTGAACTTGACTGGAAATGTCGGCTGCACAATTTCTATGCAGTCACGAACATTAACTATTTTGCAGCTTTCGCCACATATACATATATAGACAATATAATTAAACAATAATTGATTGCGCGGGTGGTGGTAACAATGATTTAAATCAAGTTTTCGAGCTTGAAGTAAACACCAACCCCATTGTATTTAACCAGTCTACGAACAATATAACAAAACTACTGCCAGCCGCAACGCATATCTAAATTTGATTTCCATATATTCAATGCGGTTTAATCCTCGATAGTCAGTTTGCCGTCGTACTCTGATGATGATCATGGAAGGTCGAAACGCGTCAGTGCGTTGCGGCTGGCGGTAGTTTTGTTATGTTGTTCGACGACTGGTTAAATACAATGGGATTGGTGTTTACTTCAAGCTCGCAAACTTGATTTAAAGAATTGTTACCACCACCCGCGCAATCAATTATTGTTAAATTGTATTGCCTATATATGTTTATGTGGCGAAAGCTGCAAACAGTTAATGTTCGTGACTGCATAGAAATTGTGCAGCCGACATTTCCAGTCAAGTTCAATGTATGCGAGACTGCTAGAGGTAAGAGCCGCATATCTAAATTTGATTTCCATAAATATTCAATGCGGTTTGATCCTCGATAGACAGTTTGCCGTCGTACTCTGATGATGATCATGGAAGGTCGAATCGCGTCAGTGCGTTGCGGCTGGCGGTAGTTTTTATGTTGTTCGACGACTGGTTAAATACAGTGGGATTGATGTTAACTTCAAGCTCGCAAACTGGATTTAAAGAGTTGTTACCACCACCCGCGCAATTAATTTGTTGTTTAAATTGTATTGCCTATATATGTATATGTGGCAAAAGCTGCTAACAGTTAATGTTCGTGACTGCATAGAAATTCTGCACCCGACATTTCCGGTCAAGTTCAATGTATGCGAGACTGCTAGAAGTGAGAGCCGCATATCCAAATTTGATTTCCATATATTCAATGCGGTTTGATCCTCGATACTCTGATGATGATCATGGAAGGTCGAAACGCATCAGTGAGTTGCGGCTGGCGGTAGTTTTTTTTATGTTGTTCGACGACTGGTTAAATACAATAGGATTGGTGTTTACTTTAAGCTCGCAAACTTGATTTAAAGAATAGCACAATTGGTTTATCTGTATGGTATTTCAAATGTACTAACTAACCTAAATGCATTAGATGATCTTAGATAAAATATTCCATTTGCATTATAGTCCTGTTTATTCTATTTTCCTAATTTGATAAAAGAATTTGATTAGAATGCAAGAAATTTGAGATTGAAACTTTTACTGAATTTTAATGAGAAAAAGCTGCATATAAACACTGCTGGTTAAAAACGTCTGCTGAATACCAGAGATGAAACCGAAATGGGCATCCACTTTAATGATCCTAATTATTTGAAAATAAATAATCTACTTGAGTTAGCGTCAGCGATGTTTGGTTCATTGTTTTGCCAGTTAAAGAGATCTGCATTAAACCGAGTGCCATTAATATGATGTTAACTGTCACCTCGAGATAGCATTGGTTAATTTAACCATGTAGTCGACGGATGCCTTTCAAACTGGCATTTGTAAATAACTAAGGTAGCTGGACAGCGATTTTTTCTCAATCTAAGTAAAAGCTGTACTAAATTTATAATGTTGCTGAACGTTTAGTGTAAGTTTATCCAAAAACGATTAAGGATGAAGCAATATAACGACCAATATTTTATCTCAATGCAGATTTGATGTCCTAATATTGCCTTCTTTCATTTCATTTTCTTAATTCTATTTAGATAATTTTGTTGCACATTAATTTTTGTGTCACAACCAAACATTATTTTTAATATTATTATATTCTCGGTTGCGAAGTACTCTCGTTTACGCACTTAACATATTATCAAGTTTCGCAAGACAAATGAGGTATGCGATCTTCGATTATTATGCGCAAAATAGCAATCTTGGAGCCCACATCTCAATAAGCCATTTGCTAATCAATTTCAAAAATTCTTACTTTATGCAATACGTTTCGACATTGTAGAGCGTGCAAACAACACATTATTGGAGATCAAATTAATGCGGTATTTTTTAAGATATTGAACTTGTGATTTAAGAATGAAAATAATATTCATACAAGTCTGTGCACGTGTTGATATGAATGCCTATTTTAATCTAGTTTGCACAAGTTTCAATTATCCTGCATTGCCTTTATGCCTCATTATTTGCACAACATTTTCCTTTATTGCGTTAAACAGGATTTAATGCGAAATTCATTTTACTTTGAATCCAATATCTTGGCAAACACAAAGCACCTACCAAATTAGCGATTTGACCCCTTTAAAAGACATCCATACATATTGCAGAGCTAGTGTTGGAATGTGAAATAATTGGCATATTATGAACGAATTAGAAAATGGACTTATTATTTTGTTGAATTATTATTTGAACAAAGTGTTAAAACAGCGCAAGTCCTCTCAGGTAATGATAAGGTTAAGTTTGAAATAGACAAAAACCAAACTTTGTTAACGCATAAAGAGGGAAACTATTTTTAAAATTATTTATTAAAAGTCTCAAAAAAGAGTTAATAGTAAACAATGTTATATGTTTGAAGGCAGGCAATGGAGGAGCGATGGTTCTGATGTGTCAATCTGATTACAATTATACGACGTATGAAAAATTAGACAATAAAGAGGTTTGCGCTAAAATACATTAATCTTTGATCAATTACATGATTGCTATGGGCAAATTAAATCACGTACATGTTAACACTCTCAAACAAAAAGATAGAGTTGCGCCCAGATTGGATGGTTTTGTAAAAGTGCATAAGCCACATTACCCTTTAAGAATTATTTTTAATGTTCAGCACTCCCTATCATATAAAATTTATAATTACCTACGTCATAGAACAAGGAAATGTTCGTAAATCTTAGACCATACATTAATAAATTCGTAACATTTGGTTGAAATTGTCGACAAATATACACCAATATACCAGTACCCAAAAACCCTGGACTATCTTCAGCGTTTCTTCGTTGATCATCCGGTAATACTACAATAAAGTAAAATGACGATAAGACATGTTATGTATATGATGAACACACGTATATCTTTCACTTATTTTATATTTTGGAATGAAATATTTATGCAAATTAGAGATTTACCATTAGGACAACCATTGACAGTTCCAATATCTTCTTGCATTACATGAAGAAAACTTCTTTAGGTATGACACCCCTAAATCCAAAACTGTATGTACGATACTTGGATGTCATATTAGTTATTTGGAATCATGGGGAGGATGAATTGCTAAATTACTTATACTTAGCCAATTAAAAGAACGAACAGAAATTAACGATTTAAAATTAACCATGTGGCAATTTACCATTTCTCTATGTCAAATTAACTAGAATTGATAAAAAATTAAAACGAGGTGTTCATAGGAAGTATACTTACTGAGGTATCCTTCTTGGGTTAAAGTAAAATTATCCCTATAGAATGAAAATTGGTATCTTGAAATCGATGACAACAAGAAGCGCGAGACTAATAGATACAAAACATATGGAGATTTAATTAGGTGGCCTGCGAGAAATATTAGGTGCTAATGGATAATCTCTAAGATTAATAGAAGCCACTATGATGAATGTTATCAGTAAATTTAATCATAATTGGAAGTATGTGAAGTCAGATAAAACAAAAGAAGATCGGAGAGTCATGGTAATACCTGATTCCACACTAAATTAAATAAAAACCTTAGCATTGAAATACAATCTAGGTACTATTTTAAAACAGACCCTTAACTAGGCACCAAACTTCTCAACCAAAATGAGAAAATTGAACCGTTAGCTATAACGGAAGTCTATGAAATACCGTGTAACGAATGTAACCTCACCTATGTTGGTGAAACTATGCGCCCAATGAAGGTAAGAAGATGGAAACGTAGAATCGAATGCAAATATGGGCATGTTAATAATTCAGATCATGCACGTCATACAGTAGAGACGGGACACCAAATTAGTTGGGATGGTTGCAGACGCTTATCAATTTGTGGTCGTAAGATTGACAAGATTTATTAGAGAATCAATAGAAATTTTATAAAAAATGACATCATGAATGAAACAGCCGTAGAAAAATCACTAGGTTCGATTTGGAATAAAGCACTTAATAATGGAAGGAAGCAGTTTGCACGAATCAGAACCAGAAGCTCGCTCAACTAAAAGAATAAGAACATTTGATTACTATTAACATGCAGAGGACGGGAGATGAACAATTAGATATCTCTTAATTTTTTAAAGTTTATATTATAACTTCTTCCATGATTACTTGTTATTTCATCGTATCTAGGAACAGGTTCTTTTTGTAATGTAGCACATTTTAATAAAAATATATACGTTTTATCTTTAAAAACGTTTCTTTGCACCATTAATAAAATCTTTCTTTAAATAGGAAATTTTAGAATATTTTTTAACTATCTATTTAAATGAAACTTTTTAATTTTTATTTTTAGTTTTACAAATTCTTCATTTTTTACCGCGAAAATTTTGCGACCGTGTATTCATAGTATATTGCCCCACTTGCTAACTGGATGGCACCCGTAAAAACGTCATTCAGGAAAGTAAATGTATAAAATAGATCTTACGTTTTCAAACAGCAATAGACATTTATCAATTTGTGGATTTGACCGCATTTTTCTTGTGCGGGACAATTGATAGCACTCATAGGTCGGTAAAATCTTGAACTTCCTTCATATTCAGATGATGTAATTTTTGGCCTCAATTGATGGGTTCTCATTTGTCCCTTCTTCTTTAAGCCTTCAATTAGCTGATTGTCTGAAAATGACGTTGGATCAAGATTTTCCATTGTTCTTTGACCTAATTTTCGAACCCGAATTTCCAGGTTCATCTTCAGGGTCGACACAATACGCACAGGGTAAAACACAACGGACATTTGCCACAAGTTGTGTTTTGCTCCTGTGCGTATTGTCGACCTAGATGAACCTGGAAATTCGGGTTCGAAAATAGGTCAGAGAACAGTGGAAAATCTTGATCCAACGTCATTTTCGACTAATCTAATTGAAGGCTTAAAGAGAGGGACAAGTGAGAACCCATCAATTGAGGCCAAAAATTACATCTTCTGAATATGAAGGAAGTTCAAGATTTTACCGACCTATGAGTGCTATCAATTGTCCCGCACAAGAAAAAATGCGGTCAAATCCACAACAAGAAGGACAGCACTGAGAACAAAAACGGATCGTTTAAAATGTATTTATCAATTTAACGAAAATCTTCCTTGTGCATCCATCTCATTATTGAATTTGACTACGCAACTTGCAGATGCGGGATTACCCATAGCACTCGTAGGTCCGTAAAAACTTGATTCCTTTACACATCAAGGCGCACAGATTATGTTGGACATTGATTGATGGGTTCACGCGTCTCCCGTCAATTTGAAACCGTCCAAAATTGGTTTTCCTGAATTTGTTCGTAAAAATGTTTTTTCAGACTTTTTTCAAAATTTTCGGGATTTTTTTCCTTTCCCATCTTCAGGGTTGACACCATGCTCTCAGAAAAACAACTTGTGGCAAATGTGATATCCTCATTGCAGATGGATCCACTAAAATTTTCTTTACTTCATAAAGTATTCCTTGGTCGCCCCAATATCCGGTCTTAATAATCATTCTTCTATAGACACATGTAAACACAAAATTCCCACGCCCCCGCATAAACGACAATCTATACACACTTATGTGTAATCTTATATAAATTGTCATTCATAGAATAAGTATAAGCAATCCATATGATTGGCAAACACGCACATCTGTGATATCTCGAGTTTTTATAAATTACTTTTCCCAACAAGTTAAAGGGACAAAAAGGGTATAATTTTACTTAAATTGCAGTAATACTCATTTCCCAGTTTACCTAATTTCATCCTGTGTGCAATATGTCATAGAGAGAGTGAGGCTAATAAAACCTTTGAAAGTATATTGCATTACTATTAAGTTTTGACAAGATCGAATATGAAGCCTATAATAAAGAATAGAATATCAAACAAATGCACATTTATTTATACTCATATCCTGTATAAATTTATTTTTCTATTTAAGAATCTGTGACCGAACCACATACACACCAAAGTATTTATACAATAATTATGAGCAATAAAATGTGTTCATACGATTCAACTTCATTACATAATATATCAGCAAAAAGTATATTTATTTATATATTATTTACATTTTTATATTTGTTTTTACACACATCTTATATATAAATATCGATTCATATGAAAGTCTACACATTATATCTTACGCATATATAGATAATCATATAATTAACCGTATGGGTTCTTCCTGCATCTTTTCCAATTATATATATATATATATATATATATATATATATATATATAAATAAATAAATAGGTCTATACACAATAGATGTTATGCATATATAATAAGCAACAGTTTGTGTTAAAAATACACACAATTATATATATGCATATACATAATATATATATATATATATATATATATATATATATATATATATATATATATATAGGCACAAAAGTGAGTCAATTGAACTTCAAGTACTTGCCATTTAATTTGATTAAATAAGGTATCAATTTTATATATATTTGTATAAATTCACATTTAAATGCATACATAATTATCCCACACGTCTTCACACTATATATATATATATATATATATATATATATATATATATATATATATATAATGTTTATCTAAATCGACATATAAGCCACCATGTGAGTTTCTCTCAAAAGTTATGTAAGAATCGAATGATTATTACGCAGTGCGAGCTTCATATGTTGACTTTCCGCGATTTGCTTCCACTGGTTGGTGCTTTGCACTATCAATTTCGGAATGATTCGATTGATCCCCATTTTCAAGTATGCAATGATTTTGTCTTCGGTTTGGCTGGGTGCAGATTAGTCCATTTATTCCGAAGGCTTCAACATCCTACATTCCAACAATGGGAAACAAAGTACGATCTACCTGGAAATGGGTATCACTCGGATCTTTGCGAAACTGATAGATCCAAGCAACAAACTGTGAACGCAAGTCGCGTAGAATCAACTGATATGAGAATCCAAATATGCATTCATATATATATATATATATATATATATATATATATATATATATATATATATATATATATATATGTACAAACCATATATATTTTGCATATCTGAATAAGCATGTAAGCAGCCATGTGAGTTTACCTTTATTTTGTATGAAAATTTAAAATCATATATATATATATATATATAATATATATATATATATATATATATATATATATATAAACATATTTATGGCTTATTCGCGTGGACATATAAATATAAATTTAAATATTAACAAATGTGTATTTGCCTGATGTACTTTATCCATTGAGGAAATCACATGGTTGCATGTATGATATGCATGCTATATACTGTCTATATATACACATAAATGATGGATATATATAATTAGAGAAGATGTGGGAAGAACCCACATGGTTGCTTATATGCTTATCTATATATATATTTGAGATATTATGTGTAGATATCGATGGATATCTATGAGTAAGATGTGAGTACAAATAAGTCTATGTAAGCAAATAACAAATAAATAATTAATCTTATCACTGATATATTATGTACTAATGGTAAATCGCATATGAATTTTAACGATATATATATATATAAACGAACGCGACCACATACACACAGGCACTGGGTACGCTTACCTAGTCAATCGTAAGTAGGTGTAATTAGATTGCTGTAATTTCATTGGGATGAGTGTACATATAAGGGCACACACACATATACTTGTCAAACACATGCCTAGTGAAGAGGTAGTTATGTCTAGTAGATCTACCATTAAGTTTAAAAGAAACAGTTTCAAACCACATTTACCACTTGATTTAATGATTGTTATATTGTTTGTTCGATGTGCTTTCCGTTGAAGAAGGCTTCCGAAACCGAAAACCAAAATATTCAGAGTAATATTAAAGACATTGGATTCAAACACCTTCTTGGGAACAACAAAGGCAAGAGAATTATTCTTTTTCTAGTCACGCAACACGTTTCATGTCAAACTCTACTGTGTAATTATTAAGCAGTGTTAGCCGAATACGAATTGGCCTTGTGGCTTGCATGAACGATAATATTTTTAATAACCATAGGGATTTGTTAGAAAACAGAGGCCTCACGTTCCTTAAACTAAAAAAATCAGCAACAGAGTATGTGGATTTGCTGGAGTAGCAGGTGATGAAAAGTCATTGTTATTGTCACTTTATTGAAATTTTTAGCATATCTTAAAACACATTTTGTTGGTACCATGTAACGAGTCGGCACCCGTAATGTTGGTATCAGGTACTGCCAAAACAACCATAGTTTTGGTACCCTTTTCAGTCTCAGCATATATATTATATATGGTGAGTTGGCTATGGTGTAGCATCGTCGAAGACTTTATGTCAACTCATCTCCACAACTGCATGTTTGCAAATTCGTTTAGGCGACTGTTTAGTTCAATTGCTCCAAATTCCTCACCTAAATATGTATCTTTTATACAGCGTATTACCTACTACATCTGATGAGTCGCCGGTAAGTAAGAAATGACTGTGCGCATGAGATTATAACGTCCGTTCAAGTTGTCATTGGTTAATCCATCTGGTCATATTTGAACTAATTTGTTACTAGGTGCGCATCGCCCATACAGAATTGTATATTTGTTAATTCTTCGCCACAAACAGTATCTAACCATTATTTATTGAATTGAATGATGTCATGAATACGGCGAAATGTAATAACTGATATCGATCAAGTCCACAATGTATGGATTTGCTGGAGTAGCAGGTGTTCAAAATTAGTTGTAATTGCCAATTTATTTCAATTTAGCATATCTTAAAATCCATTACCTTGGTACCATGTACCGAGACGGCAACCGTAGTGATGATGTCATGTACCTATTCGGCAACCATAGTGTTGGTATCAGATACTGGCACAACAAGCATAGTTTGGGTACTCATGTCAATCTCGGCATTTATATTATATATAGTGAGGTGGCTTTGAAGTCGCACATGTCGAAGACTTTATATTAAATTAACTCCACAACTGCGGGTTTATAAATTCGTATAGGAGAGTGTACCGTCAAATTGTATCCCGTTTCTCACCCAAATATATCGTGGGTATAGGCCGTATTAACTGCTCCATATGATGAGTCGCCATTAAGCACGAAACGACAATGCATATTAGATCAGACTTTCCGTTCATGCTAGCTTTTGGTTCACGCTTGTGGTCCTATTTGAAATAATTTGTCACTAGGCGCGCAGCATCTAATACACAGTTGCATACACATTAGCTCTCTGCAACAAACAGTTTAAAATTGTTAGAACCCGTCAAATAAGTAGATAAGTCGTTTTTTAGGTACAGGCATATTGTGTAGTATCGCACCGCTTTCTGACAAAATAAGAGATACGAGGATGAGCGGCAGTCTGCAGGAATCTTGTGAAAAACGACACCTAGTCGGAATGCCTTATCAAGTCTGCCATATAAACTAAGGCATCCATGGATATTGCTGAGCCAGATATCAGGAACTACGTTTTTGGACATATCATTTGTGTATCTGCTAGATAATAAATTTTTTAAAATTATGGAACTGGATTAAAATCAACAGATTTAGAGAGATTTATAATGAGTTTTTAAAGTGGGTTTTAGTGCATTGCGACTGACGGTAGTTTTGTAATTTTGTTCGACGACTGGTTAAATAAAATGGGATTGGTGTTTACTTCAAACTCGCAAGCCTGATTTAAAGAAAGTTTTTTTAAGGTGTCTACTATAAATTGTTAATTGAAGTATGAAAAATCGCATGGTATCCAAAAATTATTCCAAATATGTAAACTATATACATAAGTGTATGGCTAAAGGGCAATTAAAATATTAATTGTATATCAACGAAGATATAAAGTATTAGTTGTCAACTTGTGAATTCAGTATTCTTTCGATTGGGCCAAAGCCACATAAAAGGAATTAGTGGGGTACATTTTCCCATTCATAAAAAATGAAAGCTTTAGAATTATTTACTTTGCACACCTGACCCATTATGCACGTACATTTGTCAGTATAAACTGTGAATTGTATAATTTAAGAAAGACAATTCATCCAGTAGATCGGTTTCGTCCTTATTGGGAACTCATCACGTAATGTCCAGAATTTATCGATCTTTCGTTAAGCTGCGGAAAAGGCAGCTTCCAGTTATTAAAATAATTTCTTTATCTCTTTCTAATTGACAAACATCAATTATTATTTTTTAAATTTTAGCTAAAGCATAACCAGATTTGTAGCTTTAGTTTAATTTGTTTCAGTTTGTAAGATAAAAGATTCAGTATTTTCTTTCTCTCGTTTTTTTTGCCATTTTAATATTATGTCAGTTTCTTTTTGTATTGGACAAATATTTTCATTAGTAGACACATTAGAAGAAAACGGACATGTAAATTGATGGCGTTTAGCAAAATCAACATTCTCTTTGACAATGAATGAAATGTTCTAAATTAAACGGAAGCTCATATTCAAACGGAGATTTAAAATTGTTTAAGTTTTTAAATATACATTTAGCCAAGACATACGATTTCAATTACATATTAAGTATAATTTAATTAATCAAATACAGGAGAATCAATCACATATCATTTAATGTTCTTCTAGAGCAGAATAATTTTTCGGTAACAGGAACATGGTATATTAATTTTTTATATTTGATTTTTTATTTTATACCGAACAGACTCTGAGTACTGGTGTAGGCGTTTCAAATCAGGCTTACTTCGGCGAACGATTTTTTGATTCATCTATGTCAAGTTAGTCATAAAAAACTTTTTTATACCAAAACAGATTAATGAATAATTGTATTTAGTTGTAAAAGATAAATGATATAACCTTTATCCTACAGCTATGTCAAGTATGCATATTAATTTAAACAATTATACATTAAATTGAATGTACAGCTCATTGGACTCTGATTACATTATATCTTTATAGCTTAAGTTTCGCATCAGTAATTTTTAACCACCTAAACTTTTAACCGCTTATTAAAGTCAGTTGTGTTTGACTTTTATTCTTAAAAACGTTAATATTTAATAATTCTATGGCATAATATTATATTTTTATAATGTAGCTTAGAGGCATACTTTCGTTATGATTGTGAAATAAACTGAATATAATTTAACTGAAAATTAAAGTTGAAAACTGCGTGGTATTCTGCATATTGATTGAAATTAGAAAATACGAGGAATTACAAATTGCCGAAACTGTTATGTATGTAAAGGCAGATATTAGAATTGCTAATATGTGCAGATTAGCAAATGTATCTTTAAGTATTTTTTTCTTTACTATTTTACATACGTCACCAATCTAAATTCAATAATGTTCTTTAAAATATAATGCTCAAAATTAGCCATACAATTAATTAATCTATTTTTCAACAAAAATGTTGATAAATGGCTAATTTAATAATGGCCACTGACATTTCACAAGACAGGCATTATTTAAGTAAGTGTGTGTCTAAAACTGCTAAATATTCCGAGAAAGTTTATTAAATCCACGAATTCATTAATCTATGTATAGCTGAAATGACTACAAATTCATATACTTTTTTAACGACTAAATTTATTTTTTTATTCTTTTGAAATGCGAGCCTTAATGAAATTCATTGTACTCTACCATTGTGTAAAAACAAAAAGAAATTTTATCAGATACAAGAAGCGTTTCTTTCTCATTATCTCCTCAAGTATCTATTAATGAACATATCTTTATATATAAATTGGAAAGCAAAATAAGATAGAAATATATAAAAATAGAAATATGTAAACATAGGGAGAGTGTGTAAAAAGGGAAACCAATCAATTGCGTGCATCTCATCCAGTTCAATTTCATTGCCCGATCATGCTTCTTCTGCTTGTATAAATGCGGCTGCAGTTTGTTTATCCATAAAGCTTCATAGTGGCTAGCTCCCTCTTGCTATTGCATTTAGTAATTATTTTGAACACTACGTCTGGAGAACATAGGTGCGATGTTTCAAAGATGTGTTGCGCAAGTGCAGATGTGTATTCACCATTTGATTTGAAATAGGCGTTTAAGTTACAATGTACTCTCATTAGAGTAATTAACCGTCTGGTCGATCGGCCTACGTTATTTGATCGACAACTTGTGCACGTACATTGGTAAATAATATTTGATATCGAAATTAACGGCTGTTTCTCTTTAAATGCTAGTAAAGACAAGTGTGTTACCCTAAACAACACTTTTGTTTTTGCCAACAGGAAGGGTACAATTTAAGTTAGCAATATTTGATTGCGCGGGTGGTGGCAACATTTCTTTAAATCAAGTTTGCGAGCTTGAAGTAAACACCAATCCCATTGTATTTAACCAGTCGTCAAAACACATAACATAACTACCGCCAGCCGCAACGCACTGACGCGTTTCGACATTCCATGATCATCATCAGAATACGACGGCAAACTGACAATGTATTTTTATTATTATTGACATTTGAAGTCAATGGTAAGGTAGAGGGAAACTGTAGTTATCCCATACGTCGTATTGCACATATTTAATTTTTTAAATACCTGTAAACATTATAGCAAACGTGGAACACGCTGCGACTGAATTATTCAGTTCTTATTATTGACAAATTAATCTGCCGCTTAGAGAAATATGTATATAAAACTTATCGAATGCTACTGAAGCGAGTCCAAATGTAATTTAGAATTAAATTACCTGACAGAAGAGTCGACGTTGCCAATTCGACGAGGCAAATTTTACATAAAAACATCGTTGGAAAAGAGAGGGATTTACAAATGTACTTTAGAGCAAGTATTAACTAAAACAGCGAAAAAGTAGCTCTAAATCTCAAAATCATCTTACCGAAGTTTATTAAACAGAAGTAAATTGTGCTGGAATTGAGTATAAAAGGAATAATTTTGTGTGTGCAGTTCTATGTCTCCAACAAATTTCGATAGTAAGTCGTTATATAATCTATAGATGTAACTGATCTATTTTTGTCTTTGTTATGCTTAAATGTTTTATATACGGAAGCACATTTTTAAGTCATGATGAATTCAAGTGTAAATACCAAAATGATAGAAGTTCTAAATAAATCTTATTTAGTACTAAAACATGTTCCACAATTTAATACATTCTTTATTTAAATAATCGTTTAAAGATTCTTACACGAGTTTTGAGGTAAAACCACCTTCACGCAAAGTGCATGTGGTTTTGGTGACTCGTAGAGCATGTTTCCTAAGCCATATTTTCTGCAATCTGTTAATTATACTTGTGCAATGAAGGCCATAACAATGAATATATCAGCGCGATGAAAACAAATCTGCAACAATTTAGCCACAATATTCAGAATGCCCAACAAAATCCTCACAAGGTCTATCTAACAAATCATAATCAGCCGAGAACTCCGCCTCGTAATACAAATCTGCTGTTAAATCATCAATTACGAGACAACTTGGAGCAGCATGTTTGTCAGCGAACTCGCGATCAAAACGTGCAGAACATTGTCATTCAACAGTTATGCCACTATAATCATAATCATCATCATCATCATTATTATCATCATCAGCAGCAGCAACAACAACAGCCACAACATGATAACTATGCTGGTGGACTTGAGGTCCTTCAGCGAAAGGCAGATATGGCAAAAAACAAAAATTATAGCGGGCAAAACGTGCAGTTGCCAAACGTTTGCAGAGGGAATCATCAACAAATTCATCCCTACGAGCAAGACCTTCAAATCGAACAGAACATAGCTAACAATTGTGTAGACTCTCAAGAAAGGTATGAGATCGAGAACGGCCGTATAATTTTGTGATAATTTATATTTTAAAAAGAAAATTTTATTTTTAATTTCAATGATCAACGATTACAAACCACAGAAAATCAGCCTAATTTGAAGTTGTACAATTCATAAATTAATCATTAAATTTTTTTGTATTTCAGCAGCATTTCTTACATGGAATATTTGTTAGATATTAAGTATATAGGTATTTATATATATATATATATATATATATATATATATATATATATATATATATATATATATATATTCATTATAATGTCCTTAGCCTTTCAATATTACACAGTATATTTCTAATTAGGAAGAAAAACACATTAATAACAAAGTGGATAAAGGCCATTTATTTCGTGAATACTAATCATCGCTCTACAATCATTCATTTTTATACATTCTAGGTTTTCAATTGATTATGCTAGTGGTAATAAATCTAACTCGCTTTTACTTCTATTTCTTGTTTTAGCTGGTTGGTAGGTGTGTATGCGTTTGTGTTTGTGTGTGTGCCTGTTTGCATGTAAATTTCATTCTCGCTGTATTGCAAAGTGATGTCTGAGATATGGTCAGTATTGTTTTGATGGCTTGAAAATTAACCATTTGTGCGCATTGTTCGCTGTTACATGTACGAGTGCTATTTTTCCCAGTGTAGTTTATCGCTTCACACTGTTGCGCAATTTTTTTTGTTCTGCACTTGGTAACAGCACCAGTGTGGATTGCAGTGTCTAACGCTCATATTGTTTGGAAACCTCTGTCACCGTATGCGCCTCTGTTATTTCCTCCTCAGTTTGTTGCCAATCCGATTGAATGGTTGTTGATTCATGTCGAGGGCCTGTTTGGTTTTGCCTGGATACTAGTAGATTGTTGTTCAATTTTGTTATTTTTGGCCAGTCAATTAGAATATCATGTTGATTAAACTTTTTAATATTAAGTTCAGGTGCTTGTTGTTTTATATAAAGGGCTTCATAAATTAATAATAATTTTTCAGATTTTGCTTTATGTATAAGTGTGAAATTGGTCGATTTGACTGGATGCCCAGTTGCCAATATATGATCGGAAATAGCTGATTTTCCTGACGGTGCCTAGCCTTTGTTAATCAATTTCTGTGACAAATGTTGCTGTATTCTGTTTATCGATTGCTTTTTAGTACGTCCGATATATGTGCTACCGCAGATACATGAGAATTTGTAGACTATGAATGATTTGGTACCCAACCTCATGTTTCTCTGTGTGCTAAATGTTATATTAACTTTAACACTGGGAAAGTTCTCCTTAGTTATTCTATTGAGCCGCCGTGCAATTATTGAGGCTGGAACGTCGCCTCTAAATGGTGAAGTTTAGGAGGACCTGCTTGACGGTATCTTTTCTAGTGCGCAACAGGGTGAAACAATAAACTACACTCGGAAAAATAGCACTCGTACACGTAACAGCAAACAATGCGCACAAATGGTTAATTCTGAAGCCATCAAAACAATAATGACCAGATCTCAGACATCACTTTGCAATACAGCGAGAATGGCATTTACATGCAAACAGGCACACACACAAGCACAAACGCATACACACCTAACAACCAGCCAAAACAAGGAATAGAAGTAAAAGCGAGTCAGATTTGTTACCACTAGCATAATCAATTGAAAACCTAGAATGTATATAAATGAATGATTGTAGAGCGATGATTAGTATTCACGAAATAAATGTCCTTTATCCACTTTGTTTTTAATGTTTTTTCTTCCTAATTAGAAATACATATATATATATATATATATATATATATATATATATATATATATATATAATATTATTTATCTTTATTATGTTCATTGCCTTCGAATATTACACAGTATATTTTTAATTAGAAAGAATAAACATATTAAGAACAAATTGGATAACGGCCATTTATTTTGCACGGCGGCTGAATTGAATAACTAAGGAGAATTTTCCCAGTGTTAAAGTTAATATCACATTTAGTATACAGAGAATCATGAGGCTGGATGCCAAAGATCAATTGCCAATTCTCTCCAAATCATTCATAGTCCAATATTCTTATGTATTTGTGGTAGCACATATATCGGACGCACGAAGAAGTAATGGATAAACAGAATCCAGCAACATTTGCCACAGAAATTGATTAACAAAGGCTTGGCACCTTCCGGAAAATCAGCTATTTCAGATCATATATTGGAAAAGGGCATCCAGTCAATTCGACCAATTTCTCAATTCTACATTAAGCAAAATCAGAATTTTTAAAATTTATTTATAAGCCCTTTATATAAAACAAGCACCCGGCCTAAATATTCAAAAGTTTCATCACCTTGATATCCTAATCGACTGGCCACGAATAACAAGATTCAACAACAAATTACTAGTATCCAGGCAAGATCGAACAGTGTTTCGACTAGAATTAATAAACATTTAATCGGATTGGCAACAAACTGAAGAGGAAAAAACAGATGCACATATAGTGATAGAAATTTCCAAACATTATGAACGTTCAACCCTGCAATCGGCACTTGCGCTGTTACTAAGTGAAGAAATCAAATTTGCGCAAAAAGGTGAAACGAGAGACTACACTCGGAAAAATAACACTCGTACACTAACAGCGAACAATTCGCACAGAGTGGTAATTCTTAAGCCATCAACACAATAATGACCAGATCTCAGACATCATTTTGCAATACAGTCAGAAGGACCTTTACATGCAAACAAGCACACACACAGACACAAACGCATACACACTTACCAATCAGCCAAAACAATAAATAGAAAACCGAGTCATATTTGTTGCCACCCACATATTCAAATGAAAACCCAGAATGTATATAAATGAAAGATTGTAGAGTGAAGTTTAGTATTCTGGAAATAAATGGCCATTATCCATATTGTTATTAATGTGTTTTTATTACTAATTAGAAATATGTACTGTGTAATATCTTCGAGGGCAATGGATTATTATTGTGCTATATATATATATATATATATAGAGGTGATATATATATATATATAGTATATATATATATATATATATTTGAATTTATAAAACGGAAACTTGTAAATGTATCATTAGAACTCAGTCCATTTTGCTCAACTGATTTATCAGAAAAGTTATATAATCTAAACAAGCATAAATTAACATATAACATCACTGGCCAGTTCAGACTATGTTCAAATAATGTAAAACGTATGAATGCGTTACAATTATTAGGTTGAATACAAAAAAATATTTGCTACAACAAATTATTCCTGGCATTGTAAATTCTGCCACTGGCTTTTAAATATATAATCACGTGTGCACGTCCTACCCTTATTGCAAGTTTGACAAATTCGCATAGTAATGATGCGATTACTAATATTTATTTTGCTAATTCTGTTACTGGAACAATACAAATTGGCATGCTTTGCATGCCGACATCAGATTGTAATACGCCTGAAAGACGTGATTTTATTTTCCCCTTTTAACCATCTATATATATATATTTTAAATTATATATACATATACATATATATATATATATATATGTGTGTGTATGTGTGTGTGTGTGTGTGTGTCTCGCCGCAATTTAGGCCAACACAGTAGGATCATCCGGTTTACTCGATAACACCATCTATCGTTTAGTTAAAATATAATTATTTTTTGAGTGTTGAACACATTTGACGATGATAACCAATTTTTAATAATGTCAGCAAAAATTAAAATAAGCGAAAACGACCTTTCTAGAATAATGACCTAATACGAACACCAATAAACTGCAAATAGTATTCTGTCTACACAAGGACTACATGACTGTAAAAATTATTTGTGCTGAAAGCAATACTGGTCAATTGAAAATATTATTCTGTAAATATCAGTACAAAAATACTGATAAACTGAAACTAATGTCTTATACAAATAGGAATAAAATTACTCGAAACAATATCATGCTAAAGATATAGGGCACAGAGTGTAGATGGTGTTGTATAAAAATTTCGATGTAATCAATCTTAATTTACTTGCATATAAGTGATGGACAAAACAAAAATGAGCGTCGTATTATTTCCTCTGCAATGGGGAATGTGAGATTAGAACATATCTACTGGGAATTCTTTAATAGTATTCTTTATTTGTAAATGTTTATTAATCCGTTTTGGCTCTGCTTTTAGGCGTATACCTGGTTACTTTCAGACTACCGAAAGAAAAAGAAATCTTATCTGACATAAGATAAGCAATGCGTGTTATTATCAGCAGTTAAATTCCACTCAAGTCAACTTTAGATTCTACTTACGCATAAGTATTGTTAAAATCGACATGTGGACGTAATATTTAACAATTAAAAGTCATTCGTAGTTAATTAAGTACTCTGCGACTAATTTCTTTAAATTTATAACAGAATAAATATACAATTATTATCAGTTTTAACCAAATTATGCACTTGTCCAGTAAACAAGCCATCTACAACTTTGATTCGATGTTAAATGCGTAGAACAGCAATATTGGACAAGTTATACAACATAATTGACGACTCACAGTGAGGTATGAAGGTCGCTAGAGTAATAAAAACATTTCTAGTTAGTTAGAAATCGCTTTTTATTTGAATAATTAGCGTTAAGTTTGCTTCTAAAGCACTTGAACTCATTTTAACCACTCTGGATAACAGATATAGAATAGCTTCATTAACAAAGTTTTTTGTAATTTGTTCTTCAAAAGAAGCTGCAGATGATCTAATGAACTATTCTCATACCTGACTCGAATTATTCAGCTTCAAGTAAACTTGCTACTTTATAATAAACACTACAGAATTTCTTGGTTTTTATTCTGATACTACTGCAAAAATTGTAAGCATAAACAACTAATTGCGCTAAACAAATTTTTAGATAGATCTCAAACACTAAATCAGACGGATTTACATTTTTTTCAAGTCGAGGAATGAAAACGTGTTACGTGTTGACGAAATAATTAGTTGCTATATTATTTCTATGCAGATAAATCTTAAAGTATAGTACGTGATATAAATATAAGCTGATCATTCGTGTGTGTGTGTGTGTGTGTGTGTTTGAGTTATTAGTGTGTTTCCTGTTTTCCCTTTTCATTTTTATTCTATGCATTCATTTAATCCAAATTATTTCACTTGTCCTTTCAAAATTTTCTACTGGATATTGCAGTCGAGTTGTATTATTGCGAAATAGTTATAGTCTTATTACCGTGTTTTATAGGCTTACTTTATAATGTAGTTTAGCTTCATAGTTTTATATATATATATATATATATATATATATATATATATCAATGTAATGTAATAACACACATGAACCGCTGGAATTAAAATGAAACATGAAATATAACGATGCTTATTTGGATTAAACTCATGTCATACACCTAACCTGAGTCTGTCAAGCCAAATGCCCAATACGAAAATATACCTTTGCGAGAAAATGTTCAACTGTATTTGTCTAACATTTGGGTTCACATTTGGATACACCGGAAGAAACAGTTTCCTACCTCATTCTCTAATAGCTATCTATCGAAGATAGGAGTACTTTGCGAAATCTCTCTCTAACAGGATAAATAACGATATGTCCCTCATAAAGTTTATTAAAAATAAAGCTGTCTGGTTTAGATTTAAGATATAAAAAAAATTATATTAGTAACTTGCACGAAATAACCTGCTGTATATTTAAATTATTTCTCCGAAAATGTTAATCATAAGTCCTTTTACTTAATGACCATGGAATATTAAGTATGTGGTTCAACCTCTACTTGTAATGCAGAGTTATTGGTCAGATAATAAAATTGATTGCTAGATTAACTTCGATATTCGAAAGGACAAATCGGGTAAGCTTTAAAAGCAATTGATTTACATGTTTTTTTTCACGCAAGAACAAATACTACGAAACGCAAATAGATGAACATCACAATTTTGAAAAAATTGAAAATTGGGCTGTATATATATTATAGGCAAATCATAAACTTTTTTAGGCTTAATTTACTGATGACCTTTTGGTTAAATGCTATTCTGTCTGTTGCTATTTTGCGCGCAGCCCATGTGGTTTATCTAATCAAGAACGTATTACCCGAAACATCAAGATTCACCAACAATATCAAATAATATATCAACCTTATGCATTACATGTAAATTTCCTTGTTACTTTAATCAAGGTTGCGATCTTGATATAAACACCTGACCAATTATGCACATACACTTGTTCGGTATAAACTAGGGATTGTATGGTGTAGAAAAGGAAATTGATCAAGTAAACCGATTTCGTCCTTATTGAAAACTCCCCATGTACTGTCCGGAATTTGCCGCGGACAAGTAAACCCAGGAATATTAGTTTTGTATGTAACTGAAATCCGTGTGTAGTGTGCAGCAGGGTGGCTAATTGTTTAGAACAACAGATTTTCAATCAGACATGCCCAGGTTCGAGCCCTGTCCCTGGTAAATTCTGAGCAGTACGTAATGAGTTCCCAATAATGACGAAAGTGGTCTGCCGGATGAATTGTCTATTCCACACTGTACAATAATTTGTTTATTATGAAAAACTTATGTACACAATGGTTCAGGTGTTTATGTCATGATCGCAAACTTGATTAAATTAATTTTTATCATTAATTTCGTGGAAAAATTGATGAGATCTCAATAGAAGATAACATTTGCTTTATCAAGAATGATTCAATTTTGTTTATTTAAAAGCATTTGTTTAAAAACATTGTTCGATGCATTTTGAGACCTGATGAGTTTTATGCGCCACGAAGGTAATTTCATTGATCTGATGTATGTGTGCATTATACGGATAACTTGACACTTCATACATAGGTTGTCTTTCTTGCGCAATTGTATGTTTGCTTTTGTCGTGCGTTTTTACCTGTTCATGTAAAATTAAATTTCGTGTAGCATCTGATAAAGCTAAATTTGTCCCATATATTGATTTATGATTTTCAATCTTTGCCTTTTCAATTGCTGAAAATTTTTTCAACATTTGATTTGTTACCTGTATTTTGGGTGGGACCTCTTATAGATTACTTTTTCACTGGTAGTAAATTATTATTTGTTAGCTTCAAAGGAAAGTGACGATTGATATAGCAGGTCAGCGATTGTATTGCTGCATGGCTGATCCTTCATGTAAATCCAAACTTGTATACAATGACCACTTGGGATTTCGGAGAAAACTGATTTATAACACATTATATTTCTTTCATAATTTGAAAATTGCCTATTGTTACTCGATTTCAAACACTTTAACAATAATTGATTGCGCGGGTGATGGTAATAATTCATTAAATCTAGTTTGCGAGCTTGAATTAAACACCAATCCCAGTGTAATTAACCAGTCGTCGAATAACATAACAAAACTACCGCCAACCGCAACGCACTGACGCGTTTTGAGGTTCCACGATCATCATCAGAGTACGACGGCAAACTGACTATCGAGGATCAAACTGCATTGAATATATATGGAAATCAAATTTAGATAGGCAGCTCTCACCTCTAGCAGTCTCGCATACATTGAACTTGACTGGAAATGTCGGTTAAATACATGGGGGTTGGTGTTTACTTCAAGCTCGAAAACTTGATTTAAAGAATTTAAAACTCTTGTTTGATTTATAATTACAAGTTTACATGATATGAAAAAATCGAAAAATAGTTTTAGTTCTAATGTCTGTTTAAGGAGCCTATATTCTTTTCACGTTACTATCAAAATAAAGTTGATGGAGTCGACTTTTCTGTAAAACATCCTTTAGTTGAGAACATTTGTGATTCAATTTATGCTAAAAATGTACTGTTCTTAATTATGAGGAACAGGTCATCCACGCACATGCTGGAAAGATGAAGGTTCTCTAGAATCTAATGAAATCCATTATTCTCCAGATGGTACATCAATACATCAACTAAAATTAGCACTATGGAGCATCCCATGGCCACAACTTTCGTTTTACGGAAAAACGTTACTTCGAAGTATGAATTAGAACTTTGTGTGCAAATTATTTTAAATGCCAGGTGTCAATTGGCATGTTTGAATACTTAATTTACGTCAGATTGACAAACACTGATGGTAGATCCATGTTTTTTTACACTTTTATAGCCAAACGTTGGCACGAACTCTACCAAAAAAACTAAAAATAAAGTGTGTTCTACGAAAAAAGTCTTATTGTTCTGTTTTAAAGTCTGGATTACATTAGTGAATTAACAATATTGTTTCAAAATTAAATGCTTTGTTATAGCTTTACTATTTTTAGCATAAATTAATATTTGTGACAATATAAAATTAAATACAGTGGTACCTCGAGATACGAGCAGCCTAACATACGAGTTCTTTGAGATACGAGACGGACTTCGGGCCATATTTTCGTTCAAGATACGAAGCCAAATCCGAGATACGAGTCGCGTTTTCGGAGCGTACCGCTAGTTGGCGCGCAGAGTCGAGCATCATCCGAGAGAATCTTTCGCTTACTCGCACGTGTTACCCGCTTGAATCGAGGTGTAATTTGTGCGCTGTACCCTGTTTTGCTTGATTTTTGCGTTATTACTGAACTATTTTGTGTGTTATCATGGGGCTAAAGAAAATGAATGCTAAGGTCAATGGTGACAGGAAGAATGGGATGATGTTGATAGAACTAAAGCAAGAAATAGCAGAAAAACATGAGCGTGGCGTACGAGTGATTGAACTCGCAAAGATCTATTACGTAGTACATCGACAATTTGTACGATATTGAAGCAGAAGAATGCCACGCAAATAATCTAAATAGGTATGAGACACTCTCATAAATAGCATACAAGTAGCTAATTATACCCTAATTTCTGTCATTTCATGAACTTTTTATTTATCTATAAACTGATTTGCAAACAGTATTATTATAATTAGGTAAATTGTTTTCTAGAATAAACTATTAGTAGAAACTCTATATTTATAAACAAATTTGTTAGTCAGTATTTTCCGCGGATAAATTTGGACATTAAGTCATGAGTTCCCAGTAGGGTCGAAACCGGCGTACCTTTTACAGTGCTCAGTTTATACTGACAAATGTATCTATATAATAAGTCTACTGTTTATATCATGATTGTTATCATCGCCCACGCAAATATTGTTCGTTTTAATTTATTAGTAATTTTACTATGTGATAAAATATTAGTAGAAAAATATAATTTATCAAATTAACACACGATGGAGTTATTTTAATAAAACACAAGAAAAAAATATAATAGTGCAACAGTTCGGTCACTGTTATCATATAGCTTGGTTTAATGTTTAAATTCTGTGTAATATAAAACCAGGTCCAACCGACTACCGAAAACGCGATTGATTGCTATTAATAAAACCAATTCTGTAATTTGATATTCAATTTCAAAATGTATTTAAATGAAACCAATTGCTGCGTCACTTTATAAGTTTTCTCTAAAAATAGAAATGTACTTTTATAAAAAAATTTTTTATATTGTATAAAATTATGCGCGGCGCTAAATTTGGGCTACCAGGAAAATAACATGATAATAAAGCAAACCTCTATCAACAGCTATTTGTATTCCACTATATTTATTTTTTTGCATATTAACATAAAAATAGTTGAATATGCACTTATGGCTTGCTGCTTTACGTATTTTATGTATTCGTCTGCAATTGTAAATAACATATTTCTGGTAATGTTACCTGTACTTTTTAAATAGTTATCAGAATATTATTCATTTATTTATAAATAAAAATTATTTATGACTCAAATTTTGTTGAGGAATTTTTGAGGTGTTCGTATTGAAAAGTTTGATCTTCCTAAAATCCAACGGCATTCGATTTTAACGGGCTCAAAGGCCTGAAATCGGGGTATTTGCCTGTATTTGACGAGACTGCTCTCGTTAACATGAGTAGAGACGAAAGTCATTCGCCGGTACATTGAAGCCAGATGCTCCGGGAAATTGTTGATCTTCAATATGGGGTGGAAGATTGTCTAGGTGAAGGAAAATTGGTGTCACAAACCTAACAGTTCCTGCCGGGCACATCATAATTCTCAGCAGAATTCATGACTGGCCATCGAGAATGAAACAAAGTTCAGCTACGTTCCAGATCCAACTTTAAAAAAATGATAAGTTTCATGCTCCAAAACAAACAGAATAATACAGGAGGCATCATACCAATGATTTTGACAAAAACTCCACAATTGCATCAGTAAAGATGTCGAAGCCCTCAGCTGGATAAAAGTGCTTTTAAATAAGAACACATTTTCAAAAAGGATTAATTTTAGTTCTGACCGTTTTTTACTTTTAGTAATCTAAATTGAGAAACAATTAATGTATTGAAAGGTAAATTTTCACAAATCCAGTGTTCACTGAAAAATTGGAAAGACCAGGTATTTACCAACACTCAACACGACTGCAAAGTCTTGTACATTTTATAATTTATTTTTCAAAAATTTCGTAATAAATGAAAAGGAGTTACGCAAAGCGGAAGCTGTCAGCTTCAGTATCCTTAAGTCGCAGCTAAATAAGCAAAAGCAGATTGTACATTAATTGAATGTAAATTAGAAGAAATTCGTGTGTGAATGTATATGAATGCATGTTCGTACTTCTTCATGTAAATTTCCTGCATCATGTTTGTCATTGCATAATGTATGCATTTAATCCAAATTATTCCCCTTTTTAACAAAATTCACTGATTTTCAGCCTAAAATGGCATTTCTATCTGTGTTTTGTAGACCTGCTTTATAATAAAGTTACGTTTTGTAACAAAATTTTTTTCTCAATACAGAATATTTTATCTCAAACACTTTTTTATGCTCAAACTGTCTTGGAACTCAACATTAGAAATCTCAGAAAAAATAAAGCACATAAATTGGCATTTATCTTTTGTGGAACTCTACTGCATTACTTTTTTTAAATGTGAAAAAGAAATAAATCACATTTATTATAATTTTGCTGTATTTTAAATTATGTAATAGCAGAGAAAAGCTATTGATATAATTAAAATATGTAGACATTTCATCATAATATCTTAATTTGTCAAATTTTAGCACTGGACAAGTAATACTATCTACATTAACTATAACCAAAAAAATCTAATTTTTTTTATCAATGACCCCCAAGACTAAAGGTTAAACAACAGGCAATTCAGTTAAGTTCGCGAATATCTAATTTCTGTAATAAGCTTGCGCAAATTGTGCTGTTTTGTTAATGAAAGCATGATTCCAAAATAAGGATATCAATGTATTTTGAGAAATTATTTTCTGTCACTTTCCCGCATAATCGAAAATAGCTGCGCAAATTGATAAGATAGTTTTCCGGTTAACGTAAGTGTTTATGAGTGGGTTTTTCGAGTTCATTCATCCAGTTTTAGATATTGTTTTAATTCGTCTATCTACCGCGTAAAACTCTTGTCAAAACGTTCCATTAATTATTAGTATCTCAGTATTCAATCACGCTTCATCGTATGTGCGCATGTGGTATGAAATCGTTGTCACCTAAACATAACCTAAATTCGAAAGAATAATAAATACGGTATAAATTAGGTGAAGTGTTATTCAAAAGCACATATATTGAGACTATGTATTATAGTGAAATATAAAGAGACAACAAATAATAAATGGCTCAAATTTTTAGCTCAAAGCACACCTTTATCCAGCAAGTCCCATATTTACACACGCCATCAGCGCAAGCTTTATATCCATCCATTTTAACCAAAATTATGTTTAAAATTATTGCAAGCTTCATTGATGCCTACATAACAAGGGACAAACGAAATAAAACAGAATACGGAGCAGTCGCGCGCATATAATTGTCTATCAAGTATATTTGCCACTGCATTGTAACTGAAATTACATTATTGAAAACAAGTTTGTGAGCAACATATAAACACCGAACCAATTATATTTATAAACCGGCACAGAATTGACACTGCATATGTTACCAGCGTCAATTCAAGCAGCACACGCGATACATCCATATCGACAGCTTGTCAAGTACTGTCCAAATTTTCGCCACGGTAGCGTCTCGGAAGGTGGCCCATTTGCTTAGGCGTTCGAGGCTTTATCCACTGCGCCACATTTTGTCGCATATAATAAGTTGGTACATAATTAAAAATTATGAGTTGTTTGCTGCAGAGTGGCGATGTGGATAAAGCCAAAAACGTCCAACAATGTATGCACCTGGAGAGTACTTAATGAGTTTACAATTAGGATGAAACTGGTCCACATTAAAAATTTCTAATTTCGTACTGAAAAAAATATATATCAATTTTGATCTATGTACATTACAATTTCGCAACCTTGATTTAAATCTTTGCTGTCATCCCCCGCGCAATCAATAAATGATAAATTAAAATTATTTGTGACAATTTTTATTTATGTGGCTCCGTTGATGAACCAAACATTGGATCTACAATTATTTAAGGCAAGGCTGCGATCATGGTAGAAGCACCGCACCCGAGCAACCAATGATCGTTTAATTGGCTCTACAATATTTTTTTCACACAAAACGACAGAAGGCAAATATTAAATTTTTCTTAAGGAAACTAAATTAAATGATTAAGTTTGAAAAACTTTGAGAAATGCAAAAATATTGATTCAGCTAATAGATTTTGTTGATGATTACTGTTTTATTTGCTTTGATTCACGACAGTCCATGTCAGTTTGGTGGCCAGAAATCTGCTTTCATCATGACCAATACAACTGACGGAAGTTCAGGTGATCTGTTCATGTCGGAGACTTCAACCAACCTAAATAGTTCAAGCAACCGTATCGCCTCAGATCAAATGACAGACCATTTACACGTAAGTATTGGTGAACTGCTTCAAAATCACCGCTAGCAGTAGAAATAACCACATGAATAATAATGTGCTGTTTGAGATAACAAAGTCATTCACAAGGCGATATCAATTATACGCACAACTTGTACAGTATGCAATGATGGCGTAATGTCTACAGATGATGTGATTATAAAGAATGTGTTTGATTAGTTTAAATAGCATCTAGGAGATATGCTAAAGTATACATGAAATAAAACATCTTTCCAATGAGTCGTGTATCGGTTTCTGGCTAACCCGAATGATTTGGAAGTACAGTACCCACACAAATGGTATTAGCAATTATTATTGCGTCAACACCTGTTCAACAGTGTTAGAATGCTTTGGAGTCTCAGTGGAAATGTTTCATATCAAATTGGTTCTACTATTAAATTCACTCACATTCGTGTCGTAGGTATAACCGTAAAATTTTGCTATATTTCATGATGACACAATCTGATAAATCTGACAAAACCCTTTTGTAAATTGATTATGCGTTTATATTAAAGTTGACTAGGCCGCAGATTAGTATAAAATTTTAGATTGTCTACTAATAAATAATCATTGCTTGTGTGGATGGTGATAAAAGTACATTAAATGAAATTTGCCGAATTTACATATACGGTAATCCCATTCTAAGGGAATTTTTATGCTCAAGGGTATATTGTTCATTTGTCTGATTAACATTATGCCTAGCAAGGTGCTTGCGTCATCTTTTATCATTTAAATTCTGCATATTTCGGGACTCGGAAGTGTGTCTCAAAATATTGCATGTTACGTAGTGTATATAATCGCATTTCATTTAATAAATCACGTTTACACCTTTCATCGTTATCATCCCAACACGACGGGAAATGTGCTAACATGGAGAAAACATAATATTTTATGTTATGGAGCATTGGATAGCGGCTCTCAACTCCAATGATGTCACGTACATTTTACTTATTTATTAATTAAATAATAAATTTATGTATTTAATTAAGCCAAAGTTGTGAGCTTGATATAAACACAGATCGCATATATATATATATATATATATATATATATATATATATATATATATATATATATGGCAGTATAAACTGAGCATCGTAAATGTAGATAATGCAATTCATTCAGTAGACTGATTTCGTCCTTGTTGTCAAGTCTTCAAGTACTGTTCATAATTTTCCGCGGACAGTACACGAACCTGGGTATGCCATTTTATAATCTGTGAATCTAATCAGTGGGTCACTTTGCCGCACACTACACAAAACTGCACTTAGTTACGTATCCTCTGTTTCGAAATTTGAGCGTGTACTGTATATCCATATATATATATATATATATATATATATATATATATATATATATATATATATATATATATATAGGAAGAGATAGAGAGTGAGAGAGGTGTGTATGAATATGCCAATACTTTTTCTGTATAAAATTTTCAATTAAATATGTATTTTAGGCTCCATAAATTCGAAACTGGCACCGAGAAACCAGATACGTATTCGATCATCGATGACACCCATAGTCACTACATTAATTGACGTTCAATAATAAATGAATTTGACTAGTAGAAGGAAGTTATCTTTTGTTTTGCCTTTTTTATTAAAAAAATTATGATTTTGATTATGTATTTGTTTCCATATTCATTCAACGCTTGTACTACTGCCGGATATTTTATTATACAAACATATTTTGTATAGCTTGTCTTGAATGGAGCAACTAATAGAATCCATTGGCAAGACCATTTCTGTAATTCTTCAGCGGAAACCAAAATTTCGGAACGTGCTAACTGAATCCAAAATCACGCATGTTCAGAGATTTAAAAAACTTCTCAAACTTTATGGCATCCGTGCTTTGAATTAAATTCAAAGTTCAATTTAAAAAGAAAAATAATTAGTTGGGTGCATGTTCGTAAGGAAATTGATTGGTGTTACTTTAACCGTGAATTCCAAACTCTTCGCCACCGATCGAAATTACTATGCCTGGATCTATGTAAAATGGGTAAGTGGTATTGGATTAAAGAAAAATGACCGAAAAATAATTATACACACAAGATATAGATATCACAGAAAATTTAATATAAATTCCACCTTCCAAACACCATTTGCTTTTTGTGCATCATTTTCTCCATAGAGGTTCATTATGGAGACTACTTCTACCTGCTATTTCAAAATTAAAAACATTTATTTTATTATTTTATATCTGCTTAGATAGCAAGCGAATCTTAGCCATAAAATAGGTTTATAAAATGTATAACTAAAGCATATGTAGTATTGATTGTTTTCAGCTAGTGTTTAAAATTATTGATTAATTTGGAGGAAAAAAAAGTGGACGAAAACAGATGGCGACATTCGTTCTGTGCTGGTCTGCACGAGATTATCAATCTGCTAGCAGAATTAATAATTGATTAATTAAAATTTGAAGAATTTAATCTATTTAATTCTGATAGTTCTCAATGGAACGAAATTTCATAACCTTTTGAGCGAACCCTTTTTCCATCTCAGCATAATTGTTAGCATTTTTTATGTTGCAATAAAATTAATTTTTTTGCTCTATTGCGGTTTTGCTTTATTTTCCGTCGACAAAATGGAAAAAAATTATAACTTGGTACCATTTTTTCTTACAAACATGATATCAGAATCGGTTTGCAACAAAATATTGTCCTCCAGGGAATTTTGCAGATTGTGACCCGACCCTCTTAAACTACTCATCGAGGGAAAATCTTCAGCAAACTGCAGTCTACGATTCAGATACTTCCGTATGCTTGTCAAAGACCAACGTCAACAGCCTGCAATGTAAACAGCACCACATTGCTAATTTTGACCGGATCTTAAACAAAGTTCCAGCATGCGGTCCAAGTGTAATGCTAAATCCGAATGTTGCAACTAACAACTCAAACGATATTTACGGTAATAGTAACAATGCTATAACCATGGCCAGGAATGAAATTGGTGAAACAACTAACCAACACAATCACCCTTCGGCTTGTAATCAATTGGCGGGGCATTTGCGACCTGTCGAGTCAACTGCAAGAAATAAATTGCAGGCGAATCCTGCTCACCACGTGAGTGGCGCTGTAAATCAGCCGCCAAATGTGATTACCTTTGAACAAGCACGACGGCGTTTGCCAGGAGTCAGCCAGAAATGTTGAATTAGGCCTCCAGCACTGGCCATTTACCTGGCCAATACAGCTGTTGTAAACTAAATACTTGATTCGCGGCTTTAAAGAAAATTTAGGAAAGGAGTGTATGGACAGTCTTGTCCTTTATTGCCAGTTTAATTAAATTTGTTGAAAACTTTCTATTTAGAGAAAATTGAGTTTAACGGGCCGAGCAACTGGGCCACGTTTAATCTTTTATACAATTTTCCATAGTAAACAGAAACTCCAATAACAATCACAAAGAAAAATTTAATACTAAAGCTCATCCAGTGTAGCCTTAATGCATAATCGATTTTTCAGTCAAAACTACTTTTTTCAACGCAAAACCCTGTCATGCTTTGAATTACCTAATTCATAGGAAAGGACAAGATTAAATTTCGTCAGATAAATGACAGCATTTTTTCTTTTACTTTCTAGGAATATAAGATTAGTATATGTATATGTATCCTCGACAAATAAACCAAAAAAAAATTAAATGAGAAGATGTGAAATATTTTTAAAAAACTTCCAATCATCTATATCCATTATCTCTTATTCTGGCTCAACGCACCTAAATTAATTTTCTGCTTGCATAGGTTTTGTCTTCAATCGCTAATTCCCAGCGCGTCCTACATTGACAAAATTTTATGTGCAGAAATATTTAATTACTAGCCTACAAGCAATACGTAGCGAGCATTCTCGCGCTGTTTCAACAATATTCTGCTTCATTGCAGACCTGTATTCGCCATTCCATTTGAGCAACGTTCATTGGTTTCCTCAAATGGAGGTGATTCATGTAGTTTATTACATGCTTCGCTATGTCACAAAATCTTCTCGTCGCAAATGGCTATCTAGTTTTCATATCAACATTATACAAAATTGCCTTTAGACGAGAATTTTCTAAAATTGTTACTTCCACATGTAAATTTAAAAAAATCATTGCCTGTGAGGAATTTTGCGTGAATTTTATAAAAAGCATTGCTCCCAACAATGATTTAAAAAAAGACACTATAAAATATATTAATGAATATATTTTGAAAAAATTATTTGTACAACTGAATCCAATCACAAAACAACAAATAATAAGTCGTTAAATTGTTCCCGCTATACATTTAAAAGATTTGACAATTGGAGAGGCAATTTGGTCACTATCATAGGAGGGCTCCTGACACGTCAGGCTCGAATAATCCATATATATGGATTACTCTGACTTAGAACAGCTAAATTTCTCAGCACTTCCTCTTAAACTAAATTTCTTAAGTCCTTTGGATAATTGTTCTGTATTCTCGCTCTTATTGTTGTTACCCATTATGTTACCATAAAATTTATTGCAATATAATTATTACAGCAGATTATGTATGCTTACCGTCACATTGATTGCCACTGAGACCTGTTCAAACGCGAAAACCTTGAAAACAGAATATCCATGATTATTACGTGAAGCAAATTTGATATCCTTTCTATAATATCAATAAGAAAAATAATTTGTAGTCGACTTCAATAATTTATTGTCAAAATATCGCTTCGCGAAATGGCTCAAAAACCAAAAGTTTTAAGCTAGGAACACGCAGCACGCAAGTCAATGTCTCAAGAAGATTGAATAATTAAGTCATCAACTACAGTTTAAAATCTTCTACAATTCGCACATAGGAAAATTCCAAAACCATTCCAATATTTTTTAATAGAAAAAAACGTTTTTTTATGAGACCAGTGGTAACATCAATTGTCCATCAATAAAAATTTATTTATTATTATACGAGGAATTAATTAATCTCCAACAAGTTAATTGACGTCCAAAAAATTTCTTTGTGCGGACATTTAGATAAATACAGGACCAAAGTGAATCATTTTAAAAGTAATGCAAACTAATGCCATTAATCAATAACAGTAAAAATTTATTTTGTACAGAATTACAGAAATTTTTATTAATCAACGAAGCAGAGATAATACTAGCGTGCCCATGAACGCTTTCACTTAGACGCGGATCACTACACTAATTCCTATCAAATTTTAATTATTCATTTCAATTATAAACATTTAATTAGTGCTCCGACTATGCAAAATCTTAATAATTAATGAAAATCAAGGCGTAGATTTTACTGACTATTTCATATATAACTAGATTGGCTTTTATATTAAAATCTCAACTTGATTTAAATAATTGTTATCGCCAACCGTTCAAACAATATTTCCTTAATTGAATAAATCCTCTACTCATAACCATTTCCCCAGGTGGTGCGGCGTCTGTTATTTAATGATAAATGTGGAAGGCTAGTAGGAAATATAGGTCAAAATAGATGCCACCTAGGATCAAACTGGAAAACAAAAGTTATTCTATAAATACAAATTGAAATATATGAAAATTTTGTGCGAGATGGCGCATTGGATAGAGTCTCAAGCTGCATATTTTCGAATGATAAATTGAGAATTTGAGTCCAAATTTTTTCCACTTAAGATTCTCCTCAATGAAGAGCAATTCAAAAACGTAAATTAGTATAGAAATGAATAAATGAAAAAATGACACGTTCACTACACGTGAGAGATGGGCTAGCCAAAAACATGCGTTATTACGAAACTGAAAATAGTTTAGTCTGCGGCAGGATGCCACAGTATATGTAATCGAATAACTCTAAGACAATTGCCTTCGTTTGGGGACCTGTTCGCAGCAAATTACTGGACAGTAACTGATGAGTTACAAGGAATGAAAAAAATTGGTATATTGCTATTTTATAGTAGGGTTACTGTATAATGGAAAATGACGTTGTAATGGGATTGGTGGTTATATCAAGCTTGCAATTGTCATTATCACTCACCTAAAGAATAATTTCTAAGTTGTATAAATCTATAATTTTCTATCACGTCACCAGTTTGCGTTGCATCTATTTGATAGTGACAACTCGGGGATTGGTAATTAGTACTTTATATCGAAACTGTTGCAACGTAAGATTCACCTGAAGAAAAATCTAACCAAAACTGTAAGTAATTGATTGATTGGATAATGTGTGCATAAAATATGTTAATCCAAATTAAATGTGTCCCATTTCCAGCCATGTTTGAAACAATATTTCGGACATTATTTTAAGACTTCCGAGTGAAGACGAAACGAATCTAATGGATGAATGATTTAAGACAAATTTGCGAGCTTGAAATAAATACCAGTCGCATTGTATTTAACCAGTCGTCGAAAAACATAGAAAAACTACCGTCAGTCAAACGTTTTAATGCGTTTCGACGGCAAATTGACTAACGAGGATCACACTGCAATGCATATGTATGGAAATGAAAATCAGATATCCGACTCTGGCTTCTATCTGTGTCGTAGTTCCATAATTTATATGCAGGCACGTAAGTTAACTTTCTGTAACTTTTACTGCATGTATACAAGTTTTACAATTAAACACTTATTGATTTCGAAAATGCTGAAGGATAATTCTTTCAATCTATTTTGCGAGCTTTATCTTAGACTGATAAGTGTAAATATAGAGGAATTGTACGTTATATGAAGCTTGAAATCTTGATTTAACTAATTATTTTCACATCCTGCGCAAACAATGAATGTTCAATCATCTAAATATTTAACACAATACCAATACCACAGATCGCGTTGTGTATTTTATGGCGTAGCAGATTTAGGGCGTCGGTTGGCACATTAGTTAGAAATAGATTCCTCATAAGCTCCACCTGAGAGGTGGGCTAACCAAAATCATAAGTTTGTGTGCCACTGAAAAGTGTGTGTTGTGTGCAGCAGGGCGACGAAATGGATAGAACCCCAGACTCCGAAGGCAATGTGCCCAATTTCCTACGCTGCTCATGGCAAAATTCTGGACAATACTTGTAGAATTCGCGATAAGGATAGCTCTCATCTTGTGGATGAATTGAATTTGCTACCTTATAAATCGCTTAATTTATTTTGGTAAATATTAATCATATTGGATTGGCGTTTATATTGAGTTTGCAATTTTGTTGTATAAAATTTTCATCACCACCCGTGCAAACATTAATTATTTAATTGTACAATTATCTAATTAATGAAAAATTAGCAGGTCTCGTGGTTTCCGCTTAAGTTATTCAAGCTGGAGGTAGCTATGTTGTACATTAGTTGTAGAGAGAAGCCCCATAAGCTCCACCTGAGGGAAGGGCTAGCTAAAATCAAACCTCTGTATACAATTAAAAGTTTTGTGGTGTGTGCGACAGGGTGGCGCAGTTAATTGGATACAAGATTCAGTTGCAAATGCGCCCCGGTTCGTGTCATGTCCACGAAAAAATTTTTAAACAGCACTTGATGCATTCCGAAAATAAGCAGAAACCGAGCTACTGGGCGAAATGCCTTTGCTTTCTAGTACACTGCTTGACATATACAGACAAACAGATGAAATGGGACTGATGTTTAGATCAATCCTTCACCAGTGAATTAAATGAACGAAATAGTAGACTGAACATTGACTTCGTGAGTGTGACAACATTTTTTTAATCAAGGTTGCAAGCTTCAGCTGAACACCAATGGCATTGCAACTTGCTTACTGCCCAACCTTGCAAAATTTCCGTTATTCGTCTATACATGATCATTCTGAGAGTAGGACGATAAGCTAGCCAACACAGATCATGCTGTTACGCATATGCAATGTTTGAAATACAAAATATGCAGTTCTTCTCCAATGGGCCTCGCAATCACTCTACTGGACTGGAAATTTCGGTTGTAAAATGTCTATCAAGTAACGTATACTCTTCATTCAAATGAACGCTTTGATTGTGCAGGTATGATTGTTGAGTCTTCGGATGAATTTTAATAGCTTGAGATAAAAACCAATCTTACTGAATCTAACCATTTGCGGAGCTTAGCATAACTACTGTCGTTCACACGCACATACCGAATTTTGAGCTTTTGTGCTCTTCATCTGTACACAATGACTATCTGACCATCAACGATCAAACGGCAATGCATTTAGATGAAATTCAAAATCAGATATGGGACTCCCATGCAAAGAAGTTTCCCATTCAACGTATTGTAAAGCAAATTTCCTCTGTAAAATCGTTGTGCGGTCACAAGCAAAACCAATCTGCAGCTACATAAGATGTTCACAAAATTAAGCATTGATTGCGTGGCCAATGGAGACAACCATCTGAATGAAGTTTGCGAGTTTGCGATAAAAACTATATTCATATTATCAACCAGTCGCATAATAGATTTAACGGTTCGCACAATGCTCTGAGAATTGGCAAGCGTGAGGTAGATCTAATAGGTTTGGAATTCGTTTTGCTAATTTTATTTAAACCCCGTACATGTTAATTTGAATTGAGCTTTTCTAGTGGCCAATTAAGATTTAACTAAAGCGTAAATTTTCAACTTTATCAGACTGGTGTTGTTAACGTTCAAGCGAAGGAAAATTCGTGCAAAGTTTTTTGATTCTTAAATATATTTCCGACAAGTAATTCATATTAGTTAAATACTGTTTACTGCTTACTGGCGACTCATCTGTAGGAGCCGGTATTACGCCCTTTAAGCACTATATATTTCGGTGAAGAATGTGGGAGAATAGCGCGGTAAAATCTCCTAGAATAATGTGTAAACCTGCAATAGTGAAGCTAACATAATATAATCTACGACAATGCGACTTCAACGATAAATCACACTATATAATATATATATATATATATATATATATATATATATATATATATATACCGAGTCTGTAAAGGATACTATCACTATGGCTATTGTGTTAGTAACCAATACCAACATTATTGTACCGAAAAGGTACATAGTACTAACACTATAGTTTCCGAGTCGGTAAATGGTACCAACATGATGGATTTCAATTTATGCTATAGTTCACCGAAATTGAAAATTACAACAATTTCTGAACACCTGTTACTCCAGTAAATCCATACACTCAGGCCTTGATTGATATCAGTTATCACATTTCGCGATAAGCATGAAATCATTCAATTCAATATATTACAGTTAAATACTGTTTGTTGCGAAGAACTAATATATATGCAAGAATGTATTAGGTGTTGCAAACCTTGTAACAAATTAGTTCAGTTGTGACCAGAATATTGCTTAATTAGTATCTAAATTAGTATTTTTTATTAATATTTATTTTTATTTATGAAATAGTTAGGGTTAGCTAATTGAATTGAGAAATATATTATGGACGCGCAGCCAGTATAAACAGCATATCGGAAATACACGAGTTATTCTGGACAGTAGATGATGAGTTCTTAATAAACAGGAAACTGGTCTCCCGGATGAACTGTCTATCCTGTAATCTACATTGCTCAGTTTTTACTGAAAAATATGTGTTCATATAGGGTAGGGGTGTTTATGTCATGATCGCCACCTTGATTTATGTAAGTAGGAAAACAGAAAAAGTAGTTTAAACGAGCAAATTGC
This sequence comes from Eudiplozoon nipponicum, assembly GCA_029291075.1. NCBI lineage: Eukaryota > Metazoa > Platyhelminthes > Monogenea > Mazocraeidea > Diplozoidae > Eudiplozoon > Eudiplozoon nipponicum. The sequence continues at coordinate 6,795 of JAQBSW010002072.1, read as the reverse complement.
TGCCCTTGGGACCAAGCATGTCAGCGCACACACCACAGCACAAAATAGCGAGACAACTAAAACCAATCCTATAACAACCAGTGCACATTTAAATGATAAAGAATTGTGGTTGTTATACTTACGACTTTGTAAATAACGTAAAATAATACAATTTCAAAAATGAAAAAAAAGATTTCATTCGATGTCCGAAATCTTATTAAAAGCAGCTCTTTTGACCAAACTATCGATTTCCTCAACATGTTCATCGATAATAACCACTCATGATTACATACAAGTTATCTGAAAATTAACCTCACTATATGCACTAATGATGTCAAATTCAATTTTAATGGCCAATAGTTTAAGAAATTAAATGCAGTCAGATATTTCTGGAATAGTTGCGTAGTGCGAGTGTAACATGTTGATACTTCACGATTGAATTTGCAAATAGCCGCTTTGCACTATCCGTTTCGCAAAGAACCGACTAATCCACATTTCAAAGTACACATCGAGGTGTTCTTCGTGGTGGCAGTGTGTTGAAGGCTTCAACCACTGGAAATGAGTTACGATCTAGTCCACGTTGACTGGCGACGTTCCAGAAGGTTATTTTCCGTTCCACCCGGAGGCCTCTAATCACATAAACAGTCAAAATGTTCACAATAACAGTTTCAAGCAAAGTTGCTTAAATGAATGGAAGTCGTGGAGAATTAAAAATTAAATAGAGTTAAAAGAACATTGGTTGCGCGGGCGGTGACAAAAATTACTATAATAATAATTGTGATCTTGATATAAACACACTACCAATTAATTACATTCATTTAGCAGTATTAGCTACCAACTGTAAAATGTAGAAAAGGAAATTCATCCAGTAGACCGGTTTCATCCTTATTGGAAACTCATCAGGTACTGGCCAGAATTTGGCTTGGACATGGCCCATACCTGTGCACGTCTGCTTCGGGACCTGGTGCTCTAACCACTGAGCCATCCTGCCGCACACTACACTGCGCACAATTTTCAGTTATACACTAACTAATGTAACCTGGTTAGTCTATTTTTCCTTTAGATGGAGCTCATATGACATCCATTTAGACACAAAGTTCCAACTAACCATCCACAATCTATCATTACTGAACAAACACCACACTACATGGGTAAGTGGTATTGAAATGAACATTTGCATAATTAAACGAACATTGGTTGCAAGGGTGGTGGTAACAATTATTATAATCAAGGTTGCGGTCTTGATATAAACACCTGACCTATTAATTAATTACATATGTCAGTATAAACTAAGAATTGAATAGTGTAGAAAAGGCAATTCATCCAGTAGACCGGTTTCGTCCTTATTGGGAACTTATCATGTACTTGCTAGAATTTGCCGCGGACAGGACTCGAACCTGGGCACGTCTGCTTCGGGACCTGGTTCTCTAACCACTGAGCCATCCTGCCGCACACTACACTACACACAATTTTCAGTTATATACTAACTAATGTAACTTGGTTAGTCAATTTTTCCTTTAGGTGGAGCTCATATGGCATCCATTTAGACCCAAAGTTCCAACTAACCATGCCCAATCTGTCATTACTGAACAGACACTACATTACATGGGGAAGTGGTATTGAAATGAACATTTATATAATTAAACGAACATTGGTTGCGCGGGTGGTGATAACAATTATTATAATCAAGGTTGCGGTCTTGATATAAACACCTGACCCATTAATTACTTACATATGTCAGTATAAACTAAGAATTGTATAGTGTAGAAAAGGCAATTCATCCAGTAGACCGGTTACATCCTTATTAGGAACTCATCATGTACTGGCCAGAATTTGACGCGGACAGGGCTCGAACCTGGGCACGTATGCTTCGGAATCTGGTGCTCTAACCACTGAACCACCCTGCCGCACACTACACACAATTTTCAGTTATATACTAACTACTGTAATTCGGTTAGTCTCTTTTACTTTAGGTGGAGTTCAAAGTTCCAACTAACCATTCACAATCTTTCATTATTGAACAGTAACCACACTACATAGGGAAGAGTTACTGAAACAAATATTTATATAATTAAACGAAGATCGATTGCGCGGGCGGTGACAAGAAATACTATAATTCCCAGATTCAAAAGCAGAAGTGCCCAAGTTCTGTCTGTGTTCGCAGCAAATTCTGGCCAGCACGTGATATGTTCCCAATTAGGACGAAGCCGATCTACTGGGTGAATTGCCTTTTCTACACTACACAATTATTAGTTTATACAGATAAATAATTGTATTTAATCCGACCAAATGTTTATATCAATGGCTCAATTTTCTTTTATTAATTGTGGTCACCGCCCGCACAACCAATTTTCGTTTAATATTATAAATGTTCATTTTCGTTCCACTTCACCATGTAGTGTAGTTTCTGTTCAATAATGACAGATTGAGGGTGGTAAGCTGAAATTTTGGGTCTAAATGGATGCCATATAAGCTACACCTTAATGAAAAAAGGCTGCTCGTGTTAAAATAGTTGTTATATAACTGAAATATTTTTGTAGTGTACGGGAAGTTGCCTCAGTGGTTAAAACACCAGATACCGAGTCAGACGTGCCCAGGTTCGATCCCTGACAGCGAAATATTCTGCCAAGTAAGTGATGAGTTATCAATAAGGACGAAACCGGCCTACCGTATTAATGTTCGTAATGGATCAAGTACTTATTTCAAAATCGTAACCTTGATTATTAGTCAATTGAATAGTGTTTCGCATTCAGTTCGAAAGTCTTCTAGCTGATGTCCACATGCACTATCTGCAACTATCAAATATACTACTTATTGTAAAATATTGCTAAACATACCTGAGTTATGCTGAAAGCATTTTTATACTCATAAATGAAGATATCAAAGAAAATGTCTAGCTTCAATATTTGAACAGTCTTGACTTTCGAGTAAAATACCCTCATCCTAATTCACTCACATTCCCTGACGTTATTTTATAGTAACTTAAAAATTGCTTTATAAAATTTATCTATTACCACAGTTTTGTCAATAGTTCCAAGAGAGAAATTAGACAGGCAATTTACCCCACAGAATAAAGTAAATTTGTTCTGATTAAACCCGGTGTCATGAACTGTGGGGGCTAACAAAAGCCCCATTTGAAAACGGACAGCCGAAAAGTTTGTTGAAGCAAACATGAAGTATAAAAACCGATAAAAAAGAATGAATCCGCATCCAGCCATATGTCAGTTTACCTCTCAAAGGTGGCACATCGTCCTAAATGATGTTTGATCATATAACGTCACGCCTGATTTACCTGCATGTAAATGATAAGCTCTTTGAAATCGAAAGGTCCAACATATTTATTGTATGCAAATGAAATTCCTGCTAAGTACGCTATGCAGGTTGGATTAGTCGATTACTTTCATCCAGAAGACACCTGGTAAGAGAGAGAAAATTTATGCGATAGCAGAAGACATTGCTTATCAATGTCATACTACAAATCACGTGGATTTAAAAATGTTTTTTAATGCACAAAACAAAAATGGGAAATGCGTAGTGGAAGCTATTGTGAGCAAAATCCGTAATCCTCAGCTAAATAAACAAAAAGGTCGTATTTGAATTGAATATAGACTAATGAAATGTTTTTGTGTTTGTTTGTGCGCACGTTTATGCCTGCCTCAGAATGTACTTTTTCCGCTGCCGGACTATAAAATATACAAGATATTATTGTCTAGATGAGCTATGTAGAAAAGACAATTGCCTTTCTTCAGTTGTGTTTTATCAAAGTGCTTCATAATGAATTTGTAACTGGGTGGCACATTCCATTTGGGGACTTGTAATTATAATTGTACAGACACTCATCCGCGTGTTTCTATATGAATCCCATAGCAATGCCAGAGTATGTAAAAAAATTTTTTTCTTCATCTCTGAACTGCACAATCTTCATTCATAGAAATGGCCTCTAGATTAGTAGACATGCTCGCAAACCTTTCCCTAAGTAAAATTGGAAAAATGCATTTCGGTCGTTTTCCTTCATATGACAAGATGTGTTTAATTATGAATACATAGGCAAAACATAGTTTTTTTTCTGACATCTCGGCACTGTTTGCTCCGACAAACTTGGAATCTATCTTCTGCTACATCTGCCTAAATTAGATTGACGAATGGTACAATTTCAATTTTGCTGAACGTTGAATGCAGATTGCAGTGGTGTTTCGTTTTTTACGATGACCAGTAGAAATTCGGTAGCGGATGCATTAAACACTAGAGTTAGCCGCAAATATGTGAGAGCGAATTCAATGATGATGATATTTGGACTACTGATATAATTCGTAGATCTTACCAAAAAAGGTTATTCCCAGAGGTTGTGAAATTTAAATTATTTATGCAAATTATTTCATAGTAAATTTCACGAAATTCATAAAAAGAAATGTAAAAAAATTGAGGCAAGCTTTGAAAGAAGGATTTCAATCTATTATGTAAAACGAAGTAAATCGATATTTAATGAGAACGCTTGAAATATCAAATAAATATCGAACAATTACTTTATTCATATTGAGCTTCGGTCTGTGAAAGCGATGCGTTTGCCGAAACACTGTTTAGTAAATTTAATAATGTCATAGGAATATTCGTTTTAAAATTGAAAATAAAACTGGTGATGCTCTCGCTTTTCGTGGTGAGTTGCGAAATCATTTTTCATACGAAAACACGGACATTAGCTACAGTTGAAAACCCACTGTCCCTTGAAACGTAATAAAGGCTTAGCTAAGAAATTGCGTAATAAAGCATTACGTATTCGTCCGTCTGACAGTTTACAGATTGGTTTTCCATCACCTTTTCAGACAGCTATAAACTTAATGTTAATTGTCGTTGTGAATATTTGTACAGGTCATACGAAACCATTGCAGTACACGTACAATATTAAGAAGAAGAGGCAATGAAACACATTAAGTTAGATGCGTTCCACGTTGGCATAACCATATTTTGCAGATAATGTACTTATGCTTCCATCCTGTGTAACAGACTAAATTACTCTGTTTCTACGTAACGTACAATTTGAATTGTACCTAAGGAAATCTCAGTTAAACAAATTTAGTAGAAGATTGAATTTAAGCTTCTTTAAATCAAATTTGCGAGCTAGAATTAAACACTGATCCCTTTGTATTTAACCAGTCGTCGAACAACATAACAAAACTACCGCCAGCCGCAATGCACTGACGCGTTTCGACCTTCCATGATCATCATCAGAGTACGACGGCAAACTGTTTACCGAGGATCAAACCGCATTGAATCAAATTTAGATATGCGGCTCTCACCTATAGCAGTCTCGAATACATTTATCTTGACTGGAAATTAGCCGAAATTTCCAGTCTAGTTCAATGAAAGCGCAACCAATTACTGTTAAATAGTATTGCCTATATATGTATATGTGGCGAAAGCTGCAAACAGTTAATGTTCGTCACTGCATAGAAATTGTGCAGCCGACATTTCAGATAAGTTCAATGTATGCGAGACTGCTAGAGCTGAAAGCAGCATATCTAAATTTGATTTCCAGATATATTCAATGCGGTTTGATCCTCGATAGTCAGTTTTCCGTCGTACTTTGATGATCATTATGGAAGGTCGAAACGCTTCAGTGCATTGCGGCTGGCTGCAGTTTTGTAATGTTGTTCGACGACTGGTTAAATAAAATGAGATCGGTGTTTAATCCAAGCTCGCAAACTTCATTTAAAAGAATTGTTACCACCACCCGCGCAATCAATTATTATTAAATTGTATTGCCTATATATGTATATGTGGCGAAAGCGGCAAATACTCAATGTACGTGACTCCATAGAAATTGTGCATCCGACATTTCAGACAAGTTCAATTTATGCGAGACTGATCGATGTGAGAGTCTCATATCTAAATTTGATGTCTATATATATACAATGCGGTTTGATACTCGATAGTCAGTTTACCGTCATACTTTGATGATCATCATGGAAAGTCGAAACGCTTCAGTGCGTTGCGGCTGGCGGTAGTTTTGTTATGTTGTTCCACAACTGGTTAAATACAATGGAATCGTTGTTTAATTCAAGCTCGCACACTTGATTTAAAGAATTGTTACCCCCACCCGCGCAATCAATTATTGTTAAATTGTATTGCCTATATATGTATATGTGGCGAAAGCTGCAAACAGTTAATGTTCGTTAAATACTGTTTGTTGCGAAGAACTAATATATATGCAAGTATGTATTAGGTGTTGCGAACCTAGTAACAAATTAGTTCAGTTGTGACCAGAAGGATAAACCAGAGGCAGCATGAACGGAAAGTATAATCTCATGCACATTCGTTTCGTGCTTACTGGCGACTCATCAGTAGGAGCCGGTATTACGCCCTTTAACCACTATATATTTGGTAGAAGAATGTGGAATAATAGGACGGTACAATCTCCTAGACGAATTTGTAAACCTGCAATAGTGAAGCTAACATCATCTAAAGTCAACGACAATGCGACTTCAATGCTAACTCACACTATATAATATATATACCGAGTCTGTAAAGGATACTAACACTATGGCCATTGTGTTAGTAACTGATACCTTTTTTGAAATCGATGAGGTACCGGATACTAACACTATGGTTTCCGAGTCGGTACATGATACCAACCTGATGGATATAAATTTATGCTAATGTTCACCCAAATTGAGAATTACAACAATTTCCGAACACCTGTTACTCCAGTTAAACCATACACTCTGGCCTTCATCGATATCAGTTATCACATTTCGCGGTAAGCAGGACATCATTCAATTCAATATATTACAGTTAAATACTGTTTGTTGCGAAGACCTA